>JABUQX010010865.1:85000-95000 GCA_015478945.1 Trachelipus rathkii
AACTGACTTTTATATTAGAAATAATAATCTTATTATTTAAATACAAAATTTTCTCCATCATCTACTCTCTCCTTTCTCTATTGATCTCTCTCATCTACTCGTCTCCTCTCATCTCTCTCTCTCCTTCTCTATCCATCTCTGCAAACTGCGAAACCTTATATCAATTTAAGTCCCTATAGTGTCATCTTAAATTAATTTTATATATATATATATTAATATATATACTGTATTTGAGTGAATATCAGCTCAACTATTGATACCTATAAGAATATCTAGATTTACGTAGGTATTTATATATAAACAAATCATATGTTACTTTCACTCATAATCACATTATAAATTATATATAAATATACTATTATCTATTATTTATTCTCTCTCTCAGTGATAACTATTATTATTAATATATATTATATATTATATATTAATTATATTAAAGTGCGTAAACATGGAAGGTGTACTAGGGGTCTAATCTCTTCTCCAAAATAATTATTTAGTCTATACAATATAGTTTTTTGATCCTTAATGTTCTAATGATAATTATTATATTGTTATTGTTAATAAGTTATATTGATATTTACTTATTTAATATTATATATTAATATTAATAATTATAATAATTATAATGATTATATAATATTTAAAATATATTAATAATAAATCTTACTTTAGATAAAATACCGACTCTTCTAAATTATTAACAAGATTCGAATAAACAAAAATTATAGCAAAAAATATATAGGAGCAATGAGGACAGATAATATAATATAATACATAATAATAATAATAATACTAATAATATATAATAGTAATATATATAGACCTATATATACATATAGGAAAAGTATTTATTAATTGAAATGAGGAGACATGTTTGAGGTCGTAAGATTTCTTAGGTCAAGTGGCTGTTCCTCATACAGGTTATTAAATATTTAGACCAGGACTTTAAATTGTAGGTTCCAGTTTTGCAGAGATAGCAAAATTGGCTTACCTCAATAAGGAATAATGATGGTGTATAAATATTTAAAAGTATAAGGAGTTGAGCTGTTAATCATTGAGGAATGAGCAGGTTCATTCCTTCAGCTAAATTTTTTTCTTTCCTCATCCATTCCTTCTAAAAACTAAATCTTTCTTTCCCTCATAATCCATGGTTCGATCGTGCTTATTCTCCGGCCATTCAGACTAGAGACAGTGCCTATCGGGTGTGGAAAAATTCTCGTTCTCCTATCACTTCTCGCTAATTTTCATTCATGCTAGAAATCGTTAAGGATACTTCTTCGACGAGCAAAGCTGTGCTTCATCAAAGGGAAAAGTGCTGCTAACCTCCCTTGGTTCTCTACTGGACAAATCTTTCATCTCTAGCAACTTCTGCAAACTGCCTTTCCTCCTCTTATTCGATCTGATCATTGTGTTGCTATTCTCCAACTGAAAAAGGCTAATCTCTTCGGCCCCTCGCTCAACTATATTCTCATGTCTCAATTACTAGCCACTTTCCCTCCTTAGTTGTGGAACTCTCACATTGTCCAACTATTCCGAAAAAAGGAAGCTGCTCTGATCCTTTCTAACTATCGCCCTGTATAGCTCTCACTTGTATTCTATCATAAGATCTTTTGAAACCCTTCTAAACTCACTTCTTAGAATCATCTGGAAACTCACTCCGATCGCAAGTACGGCTTCGTTGCACGAAGTCAACTGGCGATATACATTCCTATCTTACCGATTTATGGTTTTTCGCTTCTTCGCGAACTACGGGGAGACTTGGGTGGTGGCGCTTGACATATATAAAAGCATGACCGATATGGCACGCGTCAACTGCTTCTTCAAGTCTCCCCTCTTTTGCGGTTTCCTCCTTCTCTTTCTTACTTTATATCTAGCTTACTTTCAAACGCTCATATTCGGCTGTTTGTTGATGGGTCACCATTTATTCTTTAAATCTATTCATAGTGGTGTTCCTCAGGGTTATGTCTTATCTCCTATTTTATTTCTACTTCATTAATGATCTTTCTCACCTGCACATCTAACTTCTATAACCACTCGTATTCCGATGACTCGACCCTTCATTTCTTCTAACTCTGATTCAATTCTACCCCCACTTTTACTTCTGGAATTGCCTCTCGTCCTTAATTCTTTCCGATTTTTCTCGCTGATGGAATAGAAAATAAACTTTTGTGAATTCAATTCTTAAATAACCCCAACTTTTAGAATTCTCCTTTCAAAATTCCTTCTAACTTTCCTTGTCTCTTTTCGACGGTTCTGTTCGGTTCTTCTCCTGTTGACAATATAAAACATCTTGTCCTTAACAGGAACAAAAAAAGGCTTGAAAACCTAACATCCCATACGGTTGCTAGGGCGCGCCCTGTCAAGACTGGAAGTTCTGTTGTAAGACTGCTGAGGACTTCCTCCTTTTCTCAGTTTGCTCCGCTAATACAAAGGTCTCATCGCCCATGTATTGGAGTACTAGCTCTCATAATCGGGGAAGGGGCTCTGGTTCACCGGCTTTTGGACAAGGTCGAGTCAACGGCAAAAGGGCTTATAAACTGTTCTGTTACTTTTCCAGTTCACTTGACCCTCTATCTTTGCGAGGCGATGTTCTTTTGGTGCTTTATCTCTATTCCTAAAGGTACCCAGGCGGTCAGTCTCGAGGGAAACTTTATCACCGCGTTACCACCCCTTTACGCGCCTTCGATAGCACAATAGGTTTGCTGTATCTGCGCACGAGTATTGTGTTGACTTTGGTAACTCCAGCAGGCTAGTTCGCTGCGGTGCTCCTTCTTTCCCACCACCTCTGTTTGTGGAATTCTCTCCATCTTATGTATTTTCCTACTGAATTTAATCTCCTCACTTTAAAGCCTGCGTCTGTGTTCATATGCGTAATTTGCTCTAGAGGGTGAACTTTTGAGAGTACTACACCCCCTCCTTGAATAGGGCTCTGCCCGTGAGTGGTGGTGACAACTGTAAAAAAAAAAATCCTTGGGTGGGAAAATATGTGGCAATGAACTGAATCTCCTATTCACTCCATCCAAAACATCATTCAGATTATTCCCAGAAAATCGTACTCTTTTCAACATTACCCTCAGATGGATCATATGTCGCAACCACACAAATTTTAATCTTTTCAAACTTAAATTTAACCTTTAGACTTCTAGTACTCACTCACACAAAATCTACCATAGCTCTCTACCACAACTCACTCATCAGAATTGCAAATCCTTCTATCCCCCTCTCATTCCTTTCCACAGCAACACAAACACATTTCACACCACACCACTCATTTTCACCGTTTCCTTTCATCTTTGTTTCAGTCACAGCTAGCAAATCAAATTTGCCCTTTCTAAATACATCCATCACCTCTCTCCTCTTCTCCTCAACATTTATTCCTCTGACATTTCATGTACCCATACGATTCATATATTTTCGCCGAAGGATAGAAGGGCGCTTACTGCGATCACGACCTTCTCCGAGGCATGCATTAGCATTCCTGGCAAAAGATAAGTGGTAGTAGGCAGCTAGGAACCGACCGGGGCCCCGGCCCCGGCCAACCCCGGCCCCGGCCAAAAGTCAGGAAAAAACGGGGTTTTCCACCGGGGTTAACTGTAAATTTACACTAAATAATAGAGGGTAAAATCAAACAAAATAAAAAAATATATTTTAATTCCATTACTCCTTTGTTATAAATTGATGCAAAATATATAAACATACCTAAATATAATCAATTTTTTTTTATATTTACTATGATTTCAAATTATAATTGTTAAAATATTAATGTATTTATTTATTTAAAGTAAATATCTTCAAGAAAATCAAATATTTTCCGAAATCTCTTTTCAAAATTATTTATTTAATTGAATTAATATATATATATATATATATATATATATATATATATATATATTATTTATTTTTCTTTATTATATAATATATATATATATTTAGATATATATATATATATATACTATATTATTATATATATATATATATATATTATATATATATATATATATATTATATATAGTATATATATATATATTATATACCGTATATATATATATTATATATATATATATATATATATATATATATATATTATATATTTCAAAATTATTTATTTAATTGAATTATATATATATATATATATATATATATATATATATATATATTTCTCACCTTTCTTTCTCACCATCCTCCTGTAGGCGTATGCGCCTGTCAGCTGTCTTGCACGAAGCTCCTCCATCGCCTATCGATCATCGTACACTCTTTCTTCCTCCACCTCCTCCATAGTCATCCCCCTCCTCTCCACAGCTCTCTCTACACCATCCCTCCACCTCATCCTCGGCCTCCCCACTCCTCTCCTTCCCTCCGGCTGCCACTCATAATACCTTTTCGCACACCTATTTGCTTCCATCCTCCTCACATGTCCGAACCATCTTAACTGTCCTCTCTCCACCAGTTCTAATATACTCTCCACTCCCAACACCGCCCTCACGTCATCATTCCTCCTCCTATCCAATCTTGTCACCCCCAATATCAATCTTAAAACTTTCATTTCGCATGCCTGTACTTTACTTTTAGCTTTTGTATTTAGTGTCCAAGCCTCATGTCCATATGCTAATATGGGCCTCATAATGCTGGTATATATTATTATTTTTACTTTCCTCGGTATATTACGGTTCTTTAGCAAAGGGTACAACGACGCAAGTGTCCCATTAAACTTTCCAATTCTATGGTTCAACTCCTGAAACATATCATTTCTTACTCCACTATAAACTCCTAAATATTCAAACTGATCCGTCTGTTTCAGTACTTTCCCCTCCAACTCTATATTCAACTCCTCCTGCTCCCTACTCACCATCATAACCTCCGTCTTCCCCCTATTGATTTTCATTCCCTTCTCGAATAGCATCTCGTCCCATGCCACTATAAACCTCTACAGAGCCTCCCTTGACTCCGAGATCAACGCCAGATCATCCGCGTATCCAAAGATCTCTCTACCCACCCTTTCCTGTACCACCTTGCCACAATAGTCCATAAACGTTATTAACAATATTGGGGAAAGTACACTTCCTTGTTTTACACCTGTTGTTATTCCAAACCAACTAGCTATCATCCATTGCTGTGTTTTCACCTTGCAACAGCTGTCCACATACGTGCTTTTTATAGTTTATCAGTTTAGTAGGCACCTCATACTCCCTTTTCCCCAGGATCCTCCACAATATCTCCTCGGAACACGGTCAAACGCCTTTTCTAAATCGATAAAGACCAAATAGCTTTCCGGTTAAATTCATAAGTCTTTTCACACATCATCTTTAGTGCAAAAAAACCAAATCAATTGTTGATCTTCCCGGTCGAAAACCATGCTGCATTCATCCATTTATGTTCGACTGTTGTCCCTCAATCTTCTCTCCATATTCTCTCGTTACACCTTTGGCAATATGGTGCACAAAGCCAATTCCCCTGTAATTTTTTACAGTCGGTTTATCGCCTTTCTTATAATATAGGACACATACCGATTTATTCCAATCCTCCGGTGTTTTCCCTTCGTTCCAGCACTTGTTCATTACTTCCGTCATCCACAAAACACCCCCTTCACCAGCTCCTCTCAATATCTCCACAGGCAGCATATCCTCGCCTGCTGCCTTACCGTTTTTCATCTTTCTCATCGCTTGTTCCACCTCCTCAGGTACAATCTGCCAATCTTCCAACGCCACATGTCGTTCTTCCCATTGTTCCTCTTCTTCTATTATGTTATTCGGGATATTCAGCAGCTGTTCGAAATATTCCTTCCACCTTTCGCTAATATCTGACGGGCTTGTTAATAATGTTCCATCTTCATTTTTTATTGCATAGGATGGCGGGGCAGAGCCCTTTCTATAGTTTTTTGCAATGTTGTAGATTAGGTTTCTCCTCCAATCCTTTCCCATGTGCTTTCCTTTTCTCTTCTTTTTATCTGTTCAGCTTCTCTTCTCGCTTCCACATATTCCTCCCTCTCCTCCACTCCTCTCGTCTTTATCCACCTTGTAAAACATTTCATTTTTCTCTTTAACCGCCGTCTGAACTTGTTCAGTCCACCAAGGAGTTTGTTTCTTTTTTCTTCCATGAATTGTTTTCACTTTCACAACATCCTCAGACACCTCCCACAGGGCGTCCCTCAATGCTCTCCAACTCTCGTCCACCTCCGCATCCATCACCACATTCCTCCTTTTACCCTCCATTTCCCTCTTAAATTTTTCTCTACATTCCGGCTCTCGTAACTTTTCCACCATGAATCTCTTCCTAACCTTACATTTATATGGTTTAACACCATCTATTCTCATCTTTCCTACAACCAAACGGTGATCCGAGTCTCCCGAGATCGACGGTATGCTCTTCACGTCTTTAAACAGTCTTTTATTATTTGTTAGCATTAAGTCAATCATTGATTTCTCCTCGTATCCTCTACCCTCTCCATTCCATCTGTACCACGTCCATTTGTGGCTATCTCTATGGTTGTAAAAAGTGTTCATCACGCTCATATCATTCTGTACACAAAAATCTATAACCCCCTCCCCTGCAGGGTTCCTTCCCCCCATACCAAAAGCCCCCCTCACCCCTCCACCCCTCGTCGGTACCTGTCCCAACATATAGATATATATATATAATATATATAATATATATATATATTATATATATTATATAATAATATATTATATATATATATTATACTATTATATTTATATATATATATATATATAATATATATTAATATATATTAGATATAGTATATATAATACAACTTTCTTCTAGAAAATCAATTATTTTCTAAAAAATTTCTTTCGAAAATATTTATTTAATTGAACTAATTAAATGTATTTCTAATAATTAAAATATAATTAATTTGAAAATTATATTTAATTTTCATCCTAAGTTTTAAGACTCAGTGTTTTTGACTTACATTTCTAATTTTAGCTAGCCCCGGCCCCGGCTAAATTAGAGCAGCCCCGGCCCCGGCAAAATTCCCGCCCCGGTCGGTCCCTATAGGCAGCCAACCTAACTACCACCGTCCCTTAGTCGCCTACTACGACACGCAGGACATACGATGTGGGCAATTTTTTCTCCCTACACATATGGATATAAGGGATAGGGATGTCTGTAAGATGTTGTCTAGAAGAGGGGTGTGGATATAATGTTAGGGAACCGGACGGGCCCCGCTCCCACGGCCAACCCCGGCCTTTTTAGGACCCCAGGCCCCAGGCCCCGGCCAAAAATCAGGAAAAACCGGGGTTTCTACCGGGGTTAGCTGCAAATTTACACTAAATAATAGAGGGTTTAATCAAACAAAATAAAAAAATATATTTTAATTCCATTACTTCTTTGTTATAAATTGATGCAAAATATATAAACATACCTAAATATAATCAATTTTTTTTCGGTATTTACTATGATTTCAAATTAAAATTTAGGCAAAATTATAATTTTTCCGAGTTTTTAACATAAAAATATTCGAAATTTGATATATCAAACGATATTCGGAAAAGAAAATAAAAATATAATTGTTAAAAAATTTTATTTAATTTTTTAATTTTTTATTTGTTATTTTAAATTTTATTTTTTTTTTTTTTAAAAAAATTTTAAAATATTTTCTTTTCAAAAAAGGGGTAAATCAAATCATTTTCCGAATCTCTTTAAAATCATTTATTTATTTGTATTATATATTTGTACAAATTTATATATATAATATATATATTATATAAATATTTAAAAAAATATATATATATATAAATATATATATATATATATATATATATATATATATATATATATATATATATATATATATATATATATATATATATATATATTTACAGTCAACCACCACTCACGGGCTCGGACCTTTTCAAGAGGGCAGAGATAAAATAGAAAAACCCACCCAAGCCTTTTGCAAATATCTCATATGAGCGGCACAAGCAGGATTTAAATAGACGTAGATTAAGTGCAACAGTAAAAACAAGATGGCAAGGAGTTCCACAGAAGGAAGTAGCTGGAAAGAAAAGGCACCACGACGAACAAGTCTGGGTTTTCAATATTTCACGCAACACTCATGCGAGAGCAAGGCACCCCCTTGTGATACAGAGGGCGACGAAAGGGTGGTGGAATGCCAGAAGTCAGCTCCCCGAGCACTTGCCACCGTAGTACCTATAGAAAAGAAATAGAGCGCCAACTTCACGTCGCAGAGAAAGAGGTCGAAAGAGTTAGAAAGATAGAGTGAGCTTATTATTAACACAGGTAAAGACTCAACCCTATCCAATAGAAGGGTGGAGCCGTAGCCCCCCCCCCCCCAAATGTGGAAACAGTACTCCATACAAAGGGCGAAAAAAACCTCTTTATATAACTGGAGTAACTTTTCAGAGGAAAAAATTTCCCTCAACCTGAACAGAAAACTCCCAGCCTCTTTGAGGCCACCTTAGCAACATTGTAATATGAGGTTTCCAAGACAATTTGTTGTTTATGTTAGACAAGAATGTTTATGTTATTCCACAGGTGAGACGTTAGAGCCGTCAAATCAAATAGAAAAGTTGGGAGATCCTTTGACACGGGAATTTGTAAGAGTTGAGTTTTGTAGAGAAATAAATTTGACAAAGCTGTTATGACCCCACCGGGAAATCCCATTCAGATCGACGTAAGAATAGAATCAGAAAGCAGAAGACGAGAGAGGCAGGCTCTAGATGCAAAAGAGCGGGGGGAGCAGATTTGAAATTAAGTTAGAAGAATGGAGAGTTTGAGTCATTCGGCACGTAATGAACAGAAGTTAGAAGTACAGCTGAGGAGATCGTTGATGGAAAGTAGGAATAAAGTTGGAGAGATAAACAGAACCTAGGAACACCACAATTAACAGGGAAAGGAGGAAAGGACGCATCCATCAACGAGTTTGCTGATATTCAGCGATCGAGAGAAACTAAGACATGAGTAAGCAAAGAGAAGGAGGAAACCAAAGAAGGGAGCTTCGAGTAGTAGCGACGCATGCCTACTCGCGTCAAAGCTTTGATATGTCAAGCGCCACCACGCAAGACTCCCATAGTCCTCCATTGTGCAGAAGAACATAAAGTTGGCAAAATAGGAAAAAAAATCAACAGTTGAACCATAGAACGTAGAAAGCTATACTAATAATTGGGAAGAAGGGAATGCTATTCCAAATGATTCCAGGAAAATGAGAGTTAAGAAGAGTTTCAAAGACTTTAGATAGAATACAAGTGAGAAGCTATAGGGAGAGAGTTAGATGGTTCATAAAGTTTATCTTTCTTCGGGATCGACTGAGACATAAGGCATCGGCTTCCAGCACTAATTAAAATTAAGATAATTTTAAGACTATATATATATATATATATATTATATATATATATATATATATATATATATATTATATATATATATATATATTATATATATATATATATTAATATATATATATATATATATATATATATATATATATATACCGTATATAATATATTATATATATATATATATATACAGTATATATATATATATATATATATATATATATATATATATATATATTATATATATATAATATATATATTATATATATATATATATATATATATATATATATATAATATATATATATATAATTTAATACAACTTATTCTCTAGATATCAATATTTTCTTAAAGATTCTTTTGAAAATATTGATTTACAAGAATTAATATAAATGTTATTCCTTTTATTAATTAAAAATATTAATTAATTAGAAATTATATTTAATTTTTCATCCTAAGTTTTAAGACTTTCAGTGTTTTTGACTTACATTTCTAATTTTAGCTAACCCCGGCCCCGGCCCCGGCCCCGGCTAAATTTAGAGCAGCCCCGGCCCGGCCCCGGCAAAAATTCCCGCCCGGTCAGTCCCTAATATGAGTATGTGTATATGCATATGTTGTCTGGGAGGATGAGTGTGGATATGAACGCATAACAGAAAGGGGAACCATTAGGCACTGGAATTCATACC
>JABUQX010010865.1:100000-105000 GCA_015478945.1 Trachelipus rathkii
AAAAAATAGTAGTATGGTTCTATTATTAGCAGTAAGTAAAACTATAGAAGTTAAATAAGTACGTCGTTCAATTATGTCCACAAGGCCCCAGTGTAAGAATCAAAGTAACCTCATGCAAACCATGTAAAAGAAGATGATAACTGGTAGGTGTATAAAAAGGGATCTTGTTTCGTTTACAATTTTAATTACACAGGGTATAATCACCTACACATGATAAAGAGTAATAATATTGCAATAATACATGTACAAAAAAAATGTTCACATATATCTATCTACACAATATATACATTAGGGAAATTGTCATATACCATACATAATAGTGCTGGGTCTTCTACCCACAATAATAGTGCTGGGTCTTCCACCCACAATACCAGTGCTGGGTCTTCCACCCACAATACTAGTGCTGGGTCTTCCACCCAAGATACCAGGTGCTGGGTCGTCAACCCGAGATAGAAGTAAGACAACTTATATCGTCTTATCCCAATTATTGTAATCAATTGGCACCAATTGTGAATGTTAACCCCACTTAAGACTAAAAAAATAATATAATTAAATAGAAAAAAATTTACATAAATTTAAATAAAGTTTTCAGAAATGCTTTGGTCTACTCTTTATTAAGATACACTCAATTTAAAGATCTTTTAACAATTGCACTCTTTTATGTAAGCACAATTTCGCTAAAATGTTTTAGACCAAAAATTGTATATGCACGGATTAATTTATAAGACACTTTGTTCTAGTATTACCACGTAATGTTTTGTTGTTTCTTCAATGAGTGTCACTAACCCTCTTAATAGGTTTTACAAATATGAACAGCAATGACACACAGAAATAGTATAATTATGAGTAAGTGGTTACCCTAACCTCCAAGGCAAGGTAATGTTTCTCACAGCTTCAACTAGAAATAATTTGTAATCACAATAGTTAAGTGGTTATGTTCTGGCCTAATGTTTGTCACCTTAGTGTGCTTAGTTTAAAAAAATGGGTTTCATAACATGGAAAGATGATATCTAATCAAAAATTAGCACAAGTTTCTTGGAAGGATGTATAACTGGGAAGAAAGGGGTCCCAGCCTAGAGTTCACACAGGTTTTTCTGGTTTTTCAGTAGGAAAGATGTCCCCAACCGGAAATTCAGATATGAAAGGTCCCCAACCAGAAACCTGTATATACAAATATGACAGATTATAATCTAACATAAATGTATATTGTGTATTTAGTGTTAAATGTTAAATTAAGAATTTCATCTAAGTAGCTAAATTTCAAAGAAATAATTTCATGATAAAATAAAAAATATTAAATACCATTACTTATTAATAAATAAATGATTACTAAATATCTACCAGACAAACTACTAAATAACTAATTAAAAAACTGTCCTACCTTAACATTAGTTAAGGTTTTAATCAATCCACTGATCGGGGAAAAGAAGTGGTCCAAGACGGCCAAACAACCAAATCAGGGTAACAACCATTCAAGTCTAAAAATTAACATAAAAGAAAAGAGATATTTAAAATATGACCTTTCTCTCCGTCCTTCATCAATGTTGTAACATCAAAATTGTAACATTACCAGTATTATCAAAAAGTAAGAGAACCAATATGGGTAATAATAAGGTCAGCTAATGTTGTAGAGGTGCTTCCGCGCACACGGTTGTCAATATTTATGACAAATACCTAGATGTGAGATATTGCTGAAAAAGAAAAGAAACAAAACACACAATCAGCAAAAGACATTCCAAAACAGCAAAAGCTCATAATAAAATCTCTACATGTTCCTCCCCACCCGTCGTAACATGACGGATAGAAGGGGATGTGGCAACATCATCAACAACCAATGAACAAAACAACCAAAAATATATCATATATATATATATATATGATGAATATATAAGTTTATATATATTTATATTATATTATATATATATATATATATATATATATTAATATATAAATATGATTTATATATATATATTTATATTATATATATAAAAATATATAAATATATAAATATATATATATATATATATATATATATATATATATATATATATATATATATATATATATATATATATATAATATTCGGTAAGTATTCGGCCTATTCGACTTTTAGACGAATATTCGGTATTCGGCTTTTTGCCGAACTATTCGGGCCGAATATTGAGCTTTATAAACAATAAATTACGTAACATAAGGAAAGTTATTTCAATTTAAAATTGAAATTTAGAAAAACTTATTTTCCAAAAAATAAAATATAGCCGAATTTTGAACCCAATAATGGGCGAAATCTTTGTCATTGTCCGATCCTATAAGGGGCCTTCTGACATTTTTTCCAATATTCCAAAAACAGAATTTCATTTAGTGATACGGGATAATGGACCAACCATGGTAGCTGGTAAAAGGGAGAGTGGCTTGCTATGCAATTTCATGTTTTATTCACAATGATGCAACTATGCATATCACGATTTGATATATGGTATTATATGTCGCATTACAGTCATGTTAAGTACACGTGATATATTTGTTTGTCATCGCTCGTTTGTTATATGGATAGCTTAACTAATATACGTCGTAGTAGCACGAGTGCAGTTCACAGGACGCTCTCAGCCCATATACAACACTCAGTGGATCGGATACGTGAGTAATGTCAAACGTCGCAGTAAATAATTCAAGACGTTTTCTACACCTGGAACAGAACTATATGATATGCTATTGAATCAGATATGGTCTGGGCGCTGAGAGACAGGGAGGGTTGAGTGCTCATTATCGTTTCTAAGATATTCGAGTGTCGTTCATGCATCAGAAGTCACTACTAGTATATATTCATAGTGCAAATATGCATTTCAATTGCTTAGGATACGACAGTCGAGAGAGATGTAAGCGTCCGACATCACGCACGCAGTGGACTGCAGATGCCACGAGTGACGCTGCTCCTGATTTCATGTAGCAGATCGTTGATAGTTAAGTACGGGAATGAGAGTGAAAGACACGCAGCCTCCTTGCACTCCCACGCGGATTAGAGTACTTACGAGGCGTATATAGATATGCATTATATAGAGTGAGGAATACCACTCTCTCTCACTCATGGTGATACAAATCTATATGTACTGAAATAGACGACGTGTTGCGTCACATGCGTGAGTAAGTAAATATCATAACATGTGAGAGAGGATAACACACACTGGTACGTTGAGGCATGGAAAGAAATGCATGCAAATTTAGCTCCTGACTTCTGCTGACGATGATTCACTTAGTGGGGAAAGTGAAGCTGAAGGTTCCATTTTTCACTTTAATGGAATTGTTTTAACAGAAATTGTGGCATCAAAATCGCCATACAGAAAAGAAAGTGAGAGTGTAAAAAGAAAGAAAGTCCCATTCCTCTGACGATGTGATTATTGTAACATAAAAGTAAAAGGCTATATACGGAATTACATCAAGAAAATAAACAAATATATAATTTTGCCTACTTTGACCAGTGAAGACAATGGTATTCCCTTCAATTGGTGGAAAAACTGGAAATAGTTTTATAAATTTGAAAAAACTAGCAATAAAAGTACCTTTCAGCTCCACCGTCAGCAGTCGAAAGTGAAAGGAATATTTTAGAACAGAGGAATATTCTATGAAGCCACAAGAAATAGGTTATCCCCTGGAAATGGAGAACTGCTAATGTTCTGTCATTTAACCTTAGAGCTTATTCAATGAAGTTTAGTTTATATCTTTAACTACGAAACTTTTCAAATTTCATTAATCATTTTTAATATGTGAATGGTTTGCTATAGGTAAGAAATAGTTATTTACTTTTTGTTTTATTACTTTGTATATAATAACACTGGTAAACATGAAATTTCTTGGACGGGGTTTTGCAATTGATTATGATGTGCTGATTCCAAAAAATGTAATCGGTTTTTTTTGATATCATCATCGCATTTGTGGGATATTGTGTGTAACACAGATTCGTAAAATTTTATGATTTTACCTTTTTCAAGAGGGTCTATCACATTTATTGGGATATATATATATACGAGAATATTATATATATATATATATTAGTATATATTATATATATATATATATATATATAATAATTATATATATATATAATATATATATCGTATAATCAGTATATATATATATATATCTATAGATATATATATATAATGATATATGATATTAGATATAATATATTAGTATATTATATATATATTGGATTATATGAAGGGAGAGAAACAAATCGCAAGTGAATATGATACATTGTCGTTTGATTGATACTATGTTAAGCAATACTACAAACTATGAAATAAAGGTATTGGGACAACAATGAATGTATAGAAAGGAATGGGTTTAGTTAATGTAAACATACCTACCATGGTAGTAACTTTCTCTTCGGAGACCGATCTACTGTGCATAGCGTCTGGAATATTCCTCATCAAGCTCCAACAATATCGGTCCACAATATTGATTCCCACTTGCCCTGGTCACCGTCCTTCCTATGCCCTTTAGATTTCTTGATAGAAGCGTTTCACCCTGCTCTCACTAACATCGAATAGTTTAGGTGAGAATGTAAGTAGTGAAACTTTATACTCATTCTACATCCAATGAGCAATGAAAACTGTCTCTAGAGTTTCCTGTGCAAATGCTAGTGGTTTCTCGGCTTTTCCTGTGTCCCCAAGAAAATTCGTGTGCTACATCTGAAAAAGCACTCCACGCTCTGCCTCTAACACAGTCATTGTTGTAGAAAAGGCAGCATCACGGAGGAGTGTCCGTATTGTGGGCCATCAAATATTCCAGCTTTTTTCTTCTCGTCACTCAGACCAGGAAACGTTGAGCATATATAGCGGAAGCATTCACCATCATGGTCCAGGGCCTTCACAAACTGTTTCATCAAACCAAGTTTTATGTGTAGTGGAGGTAAGATGATGTTTTCTCTCTGTACAAGTTGTTCACGTACGATGTTCCAGTCACCTGGCGTCAAGGTTTCCCTCGGTGGCCATTCTCTTTTG
>JABUQX010010865.1:107500-112500 GCA_015478945.1 Trachelipus rathkii
AACATTCCATTATATGTCACTGATATGTTCACCTGTATGACGTTCAGTGAGAGGTTCTGAGCACGACACAAAAATTTGGCTTCTGAAATAATTGTCTCCGGCATGACTACTCAGACAAAACAAAGAAACTGCTGATTAGGGACCGACCGGGGCGGGAATTTTGCCGGGGCCGATGCCGGGGCTGCTCTAATTTAGCCGGGGCCGGGGCCGGGGCCAGCTAAAATTAGAAATGTAAGTCAAAAAAACTGAAAGTCTTAAAACTTAGGATGAAAATTAAATATAATTTCAATTAATTAATAATTTTAATTATAAAAAAGGAATACATTAATTAATTCAATTAAATAAATATTTTCGAAAGAAATTTTTAGAAAATAATTGATTTTCTAGAAGAATAAGTTGTATTAAATATATATAATATATATATATGTATTATTATATATATACATATTTATATATATATATATATATATATATATTATAATTATATATATAAATATATATATATATTATATATATATATATATATAATATATAAACAAAGTAATTAAAACCACTAAGAAATAAACAGGGATATTAAAATTTCTTTTAAAAAAATTAAGAAGTTAAAATAAAAAAATTAAACGTCAGTCTTCCACCTCAGATAACAATGAAAATAAATTTAATTTTAACAAAATTAATAAAAACTAAAAATAAAAAGTAAAATTATATACAAGTAAAAGAACAAAAGGCGACAAAAAATTGATTCACTTTCTTTATGATTTATGATGTTAAGAATTTAGTTTTTTCAGATAGGTATCTTCTTGTAATTTGATCAAAATTAAAAAAATCCCTCAGATATATTGAAATTACACTTAGTAGAAATGAAAAAAGATTCCAGTAATTGATTTAGATTTTTATCTGTAGATTTAAATAAAAAAGTTGCGCCTTCCCAATTGACGATATGATCATTTTGAGATAAATGCCTAAAAATGGCATTACTCTCGACTCTCTCGTTCCCCCTTCTAACTTTCCCTTTATGTTGATCTAATCTAACCTTGAGGGTCTTTAAAGTTTCACCAAAATAAGAGTTCGCACATGAGAAACAAGGAATCTTATAAACTCCACCAGCCACTTCCAATTTAGAAGTATTATTTTTAATTAAAATTTGTGAAAGAGTATCAGGAAAACTAAAAACAATTTTTATATCAAATAAACGATTAAGCATAAACTTGATGTCAAGAAGTTGAGGTGAAAAAGGGATGACATTAATATTTTCAGATATGTAGGGATTGTGTTCCCTCAACCCCAAAAAACTAGAGTAAGCATGTTTATATTTTCGATAAATTAAAAAATGGGGATAGGCTAATTTTTCGAAAGTTCGAAAGATATAATCAATTTCTTGTTTAAGATTTTCAGGATCACAGTAGTTGAAAGATCTTAAAAACATATTAAAAATAATATTATTTTTAATGTAAGAGGATGAGAGGAAAAAATGAAGCAATTGGTTAGTATGTGTGGGTTTACGATAAACTTTAAATGATAAAAAAGTTCCAGTTTGTATTATTAAAATGTCTAAAAAAGGAATGCATCCATCAACTTGTAATTCATAGGTAAACTTGATAGTTGGGGTTAAATTATTAATTTGTAATAAAAATCGATCAAATGGAAAAGAAGTAGGTACTATGGTAATGACGTCATCAACATATCTTTTCCATGAAATTACTTGAGAATATAGGGGGGGCCTGTGGAAGGAGTCTGGTTTCAAAATATTCCATATATAAATTGGCTAAGATAGGACTCAAACTACCACCCATACTTGCACCAAATATTTGTCGATAAAAATTATTATGGTAAGTAAATACATTTTGGGACATACAAATTTGTAAACAATTAATAATTTTGGGTATGGGAATAGGGACCATATGAGGTAACAAAAAATTGGACAAAAATTCCAAAATTTGTGGAATAGGAACATTGGTAAATAGACTAGTAACGTCAAAACTAGTTAAACAATGATTAAAAGGAATGAATCTGCCTATTTTGTCTATAAAGTCCTTGGCATTTTTTTTTATATGTGTGGAAGATACTGTGCCTAATAAGGGAGAGAGAAAAGAGGCCAGCCACTTATTTAATTTAGAAAAAAATCATTTCGCTCAGATTAATAGGTCTAAATGGGTATACACCTTAAATCATAAAGAAAGTGAATCAATTTTTTTGTCGCCTTTTGTTCTTTTACTTCTATATAATTTTACTCTTTTTTATTTTTAGTTTTTTATTAATTTTGTTAAAATTCAAATTTATTTTTTCATTGTTAGTTTTTCTGAAAGGAGACATGCGTTAAAATCGCATGTATAGTTTGGATTAAGACAGAGCTCAGGAGATATTAGTGTCATATATATAGAAATTTTAATATCCCAGTGTTATTTTCTTAGTGTGCTATATACCTTCTATGAGTACAGTTCTTATAGCGACAGTAATTGCATTAGAGGATAGAGTAAAAACTTTTAAAATTTATTGTGTATGGAGAACTGATTATAAGTAGATCAACTCACTCCATGAGCTATGAGTGATGTAAACGACTAAGTAATGAGTATGTATAAGTGTATAACGGGATTCGCATTTGAGCTACTTGAAAATGGTAAGTGGTCACGGAGTTCTTAGGATACATAGTGTTAACGAGAGGGAAAATAAGAGAGTCAAAGAATTCTCTCACATTCTGAGAAGTAGTATATTATATATATTATATATATATATATATATATAATTATATATATTATATATATAATATATATATATATATATATATATTATATATATATATATATATATATATATATATATACACAGTAACTCAATACGTGAGACTATCTCAGGAAGCGCTATATATATCTAACAAACTTATATGATGAGTAAGGGTATACTTGTTTCCATCAATACGTAGTTCGAAGTCTCAGAGCATATCAAGTTAATTTGAAAATAGATTTACACCCTCTCAGATGATTTTCTGAGCTCATGAGCGTGTGTACTGTATGTGAAAATTAACAGCCGAGTATCAAGACAACTATTATATTTGTTATATCGATGGACTAATGATTTATGCGTTATCGCTAGCTTCTTCGCACATTTTAACCGAAGTATCTATCAAATTTCGAATATTTTTATGTTAAAAAACTGCTAATCAATTTGGGCTCAATTTTAATTTGAAATCATAGTATATACCAAATACCAAAAAAAAAATGAATTATATTTTAATGGTATGTTTATACTATTTTGCATTCAATTTATAACAAAGAGAGTAATGGAAATTAAAAATATATTTTTTTTAATTTGGTTTGGTTATTTAGACCCCTCTATTTTTAGTATAAATTTAGCAGTTAACCCCCGGTAAGAAAAGGTTTTTCCCTGATTTATTTGGCAGGCGGCCGGGGGTCCGCTAAAAATGGCGGGTTGGCCGGGTGCCGGTGACGGAGGCCCCGGTCGGTTTCCTGACTGCTGATTGAGTATCTCTGACCATGTCTTATCAAGGTGGAAGGAAAAGCTGAAACGTTGAAATGATCTATTGCTAGAGGTTATTAATTGATGACATCTTTAGTTTTAAATTCGCTCATACTTTTTATTATCAAACAGTAATCCTCTGTAGTATTTATTGTGAAGAAGTAGTGTTGAAAGAGACGATACTATATCCAGCAAGCCGTACAAAACCAGAATACAAAAATGGCGAAGCAGAATCATCCATACTATAAATTTCTGTAAATTTACTATACCATCCTGTTTAATAATTTTACTCCCCGTTCATTATGCCATAATATTAATTTTGTATTTTAATATTAGGTCTTTACAAGAATTATCTGATTTCGTGCTTGGAAGCTGGATTGGATCCTTTACTCTTTTTCCTTTCTACTTTTCCTTGTTTTGCCCTGCTTAGATTGTTCTTACCCCAGAATGTCGTTCTTTCCTTTCCGAGAGAATATTATGATTGCAGTGTAACGGTTTGCGTTGTCATGGAAACAAAATCGAATTAATCCGAAAACCACAACTGGATAAGAACCATTGAAAAAATTGCTTCAACATTAAATTTTCGAGCAAGAAATATACTACTAAACAGTCACGAGCCTATCAATATAATAGTTGCCTAGATTTCGATTGTATACTTTCAATTACTGTCACTCACTTGAGACGTGCAACTACTTCAGTTTTCTCACCAAAAGTTGTTAAAATTTTTCTACAATTCCATCAGACATTTTCTATCGCATCCGAGTTTCCGAGTGTGAATGCAAATAATTATTTTCAATATTTGTATAAATAGAGCAATGAGAATATTTAAAACATGCAAATAATAATATATATATATTATATATATATATATATATATATATATTATATATATATATATACTTATATTATTATATATATATATATTATATATATATATATATATATATATATATATATATATATATATATATAAATATATATATATTTATAACAACATATATATTAAGTCCCTGGTATAAATATTATATATATATAATATTATATATATATATATAATATTCTATATATATATATATAATATATTATATATAATTATATATATATTTAGTATATATATATATATATATACATTATAAATATGATATATAATAATTGTTTCGTTCATATTCTTTACACACTCACCCTCCAGGCAACATCTTACTGACCACCATTTATTCACATATCATATACACATACTTAATGTCCTCACCGTCTTCTATGAAACATACTTAACATGACATTCAACCACCTACTTATATATCCCTATGTGCGCGGGGAGAGAAATGCCACATTCGTATTTCCTGCGTGTCGTAGGAGGGGCGACCTAAGGTGAAGGTGGTAGCATGGATTGGCTGCCCACTACCCTTTATCTGCTAGAACTGCTACATAGCGATGCTCGGAGAAGGTCGTGATCGCCGTAAACGGACCCTTTCACTAGTCATCTGCTGGCGGAAATTGTATGGAAATCGTATGGGTAGCATGGAATG
>JABUQX010010865.1:122500-150575 GCA_015478945.1 Trachelipus rathkii
TGTATTTATTATTCACTGGAACAGTTATTAGAGGAGGAAATTTACAGTTCTCCTATGAATTTTGACGTTTAGTCACATCATATCACAGGTTCATCAATGACATAGTTGCTCTGCGGCTATCGTCCATAATTCTATTTTCGACAAATATCTCAGGATGAATGGCCACCCATGTTATTAGAGGAATATGTAGAGATTTTATTCAAGTTAGGAGCGAGATAATGCTAGATGGCGCTTGTTTATTGTTTGATGACTACTAAAATAATGCTGTTTAAGAGGCAGCAACAAACAGAATGAATAACTTGAGATGACAAGCTATTACTGGTACTCACGCACGATACAAAGGACACAGTCAAAATCGAGAGCGTCTTCTAATAGCACTTTAAAGAATATATTTCCTAGGAGTATCTTAGTCTACACAGTCTTCTATTTGATTAGTTGAGAAAAATTGAACTGTGCTCTAATAACTCATCGATTACATTACAAATGTTCTAATGTTTAGATCAGACAGTCAAATGTAAACAAATAGTGAAAAGACTTAACGAGCAATAACCACCGCAAAATTAGAGATAAGCTAAAAAAACCATTTATCACAATAACAGCGTATTTGTCTGGCTACTTAGTCGCAACGACAATACTACGCACTAGCACTCGCCTTACTATTTAAGGCCTATACCTAGCAGATATAGTATAGGGACGCTTTGAGGAGTATTAGTCACGTAGTGCAATTTTACAATTTATCTTTACTCTCAGACGCAGTGTCTCCACTATGCTCAATCCTACACGATAAAGGCAAGACTATATGTGAGATTACAAAAGATAGACTTAGACTCGTACTTTAATCACAATGGTGAGTCTAAACATGTTCAGTACGGAGTGCGTGACTATACTCAATATACATAGAGACGTGCTGAGAAAAATATGATTGGTAATCAATGGAATTCGCGGTGTTACTAGATATTGTCTTTGCTATAACAAGATCAATAAGTTCAATAAGCCCTAAACCTATGATAAAATACCTTGACAATTAGAAAAATACTATATCAGTATAAAAAACTACCATGAAAAAGCAGAGCTAAACTTATTTGTATTATCCATAGCGCATATCTTGTATAGAAGTGTCAAGCTTTTATTCCTATAAAAATAACCATTATTCATTCTCTTTATCTCTTATCTCTCTATCTGTTCAAATCTCTATATGAGGATTATGAATAATCACTGATATGGTGAAATGTATGATATTTAGCTCCACAGTATTACTAAATATCTCAGAGAACTAGATTTAAAAAAAATAGCGATTCGCTGGCTTTTATTACTTAATACTTGATACACATGTTCACACTGAAATTAGATATTAGAAAATAAATAGCCAGCTACTGATGAGGTGAATTAGTAAAGAAACCTGAGAATAAAAGTTGTGTAGCACAAAACGCTTATATCTGAGTCTTCATAATGCTCAACAAAAACATAATTGATTGTGAATCTAGTAATTAATCAGTTTGTAGAAACTAAACATCTTTATCGAAGTCTCTCTATGTTAGAAGCAAATGTACATCCTCTCCCCTATTCTAGTGAGAAGTATGTCAAAGAAAGCTGCAAATATATAAGTTCGAGATTGTCTAGGCACCAATGTAGAATATCCATACAACAGGAGTGTAAAAAAAACCGTTTTTTTCATTCTGTGTTTATTTTCAGGAAAAAAGACATGTTTTTATTTCTTAGTATTTTTTCGAATTTATTTTTACAGTTTTTTTCAATGTATTTTTCATTATAAAATTTATTATTATTTTAAAAGTATATAAATGAAGTATATGATATTTCACTTAGTATTTCATTTTACACCAAATAATAAAAGGATGCTTGATCTCAAAATTTGCACAAAATATTTACCTTTATGAGTTAATCAGTGAGTCATCTTTTCTCACACCTTATATATATATATAATTAATTGTTTTCATTACAATTTATAATCCAGTAGTGTATGTAACCTGCAACCGCTGTTGTAAGGTCTTTACATTTTAACATATATTAACTATTATGTAAGTGAAAGTTTGAATCTATATAATATATTTATAATATAATTAACTTATTTAAATAATTAATGAATTATTTAAATAAGTTTAATATTACGAATGAAAAAATATCGAATACAGAAAGACACATATCTATCGAAAAGTGACTAAAGTGATATACAAATAAAAATATATAATAAAATATATTGAAATTAAAATTATAATACACGATTTAACTGATGGAATATGAATGAATGATTCGATCTCATTGCTTTTAAATACTATTGAATTCTATCTAATCAACTAGTCTTAATTAATCAGTAACTACCACTCTACTAACTATACCTATAGTTACTAACTATCATATACTCAATAATCAACTGGCCAAATTAAGCGTGAGAATACTACACAATATTTTAATTTTATATGATGAGACTATATATTAAGAATCTGATACACTTACATCAGATCTTTATAAAATGAACCTTTATACAGTAGAATAGTTGAGAGTTGGTAGTAAATCGTAATTATTGGACATACAGGATTCTACTTAAAGCTATTAGCTGCACTATCAAGCTAAATCAGTACTATTATAATTCTTTCTTCGGTATAATTTAGATATCCCATTCGATAAGTATATAGAATATTAAGTACAATAGAATTATACTAAGTTTGTGCAATCTAGTCTACACACAAAATTTAATAATTTCAGACGGAGGTGAGCTCTTATGCTTATACATCTTATATTCCCTATAAATGATAACAGTCGCAACGTATCATTTTTATTGGCACGTGGCATTTATTAAATTCTGAAAAATACCCATTCGCTTATACAAATAAAAGTTTATTTTATTATTTGTTATGCTGCAATGAGATAATTTAATTACGAATTTATAAGTATGCATTGTGGATCTATTGCTGAGAAATTCATGAGAAACTGACATTTAGTGTAAATATTCACCTAATGAATAAAATATAATAAATGATCAGATGTGCTCTAATATCTTGAGATATACAGGTGTTCATAGAATTTACTCTTATTACAAATACATGTTAAGGCTAATATTATTTCACGTAAATAATTGTTTTATTTATATTTCGCTTATTAAAACTGGAGATAGGTATGATAGAATACTGAATTTTTTTTCATATTTTTTCAGTAACACATATGTAGTACTTAATTAACGAGAGCCATGATTTGAAATTATACTCTCGCAACATGATATATCTAGCTATACTATCTGTAGTGAATATTTGCCAGTATAACATAAAGATATATCACATATATACTAAACTTTTGTGAATCAACCTGCATTCACGGCCATACTCATCATTAAGGTGATAAGATAGAACTCGAGAGACAATATTAGTACTTGTCACTCTCCCAATATGAGTTACCTGTAAACGTTGTCAGAAATAATTTACGTCTAAGTGACAAAAATGTGAATACGAAGTAAGAATAGGTTATTAAAAATTTTTTTGTGACCTTCTACTAGCTACTAGGCGGATTCAAAGAATCTAATATACTAGGTGAGAGTATGTAAGAGTTATCAATTTCTCTCTTCTAAGAACGTAATTATCTTGTACGTCAGATCTCTCTGGATGTTGAGCTATTCTAGATTAAGCCGTACGCTGTTACACACTACCGACTGTCAGTCGTCCATATAATTCCCATGTTCAGCTTACATCTACTCTGCAGACCTAGCCTTGATCTGAATTGTGTAGAAGAAATTAATAGCGCAAGATTTGAGTTGTAGTCACTTTCATCGCACACCGTGCAGATAGTTTATTTAAGTAGAATATGGTAGAAATGTAATTCTTACACAGCACACAGGTGAGTTTATCTCTCGATCAAGAAGAGATCTAAAACGATCAGATTTAGTACTATAGAGTACAGTTCTTCTCCATAACGAATGGATTCTGTGTTTCTTGCTTATGGCATGTTAGATCATTAGTGAAGATGAATACTATAGAGTCGTCAATGCAGAGAATGTAATAACTTATTTATCTGAGGCATGTAAGTGTAGTACTTCTTTCATAGTATTGAGATGTGACAAGAAAAATACTTATGTATAGAGCATATACCTGGAATGTATAGGAACATCCGCGTGGACACCCAGCTTACCAACCTGGGCGCAACTGCATAAAGTAGCTAGTACTCGAAAAAGTAAAGGGTCTATGTAGTGTGTAGTAGTTCGATCACACCAAAAGCGAGACGGTGTTTTTGAGAGTGTGTGTCTTTATAATTCCAAGAAATGCAATTAGTTTATCAAGTATACGTATTCCTCAAACATAGTCACTGTGCAACAACAAACTGAAAGAGCGGAATAGTATAAAAGTTATAGAATATTTCTTAGAGATATGTTAGAATTATGAAACCAATGGTCTAGATCGTTGATTTTGAAATGATCCAACATCTTGACTTGGTGATCAGCAACTAGAGGAATATTAGTACCGCTATGGTTTCATACATCTTGTGTGAATAAAGTCGTGGGCTAATAAGAACGCACTGGCTAATTAAAGCTATAATGCACTTATTGCAGAAAATTATGACTTAGTGAGCAGTGAAAGGTGGCACTCAAAGATCAATACTAACTCATGATTAATACAGTCGAATAAAATTTATTATTGCTCGCACACTTATTTGGGATCAAAGCAATCAGAAACATAGGACTGAGAATGTAATAGCAATTCTTCGTAAAGCGGTGCTATAGAACAATATTGGTAATGTTTTCAAATATATGGTGATGTGTTTGGCGATGTGCCTTATTCTGTGTTGTTTTATGTTGCAATTCGTGGAGTTGAGTTCACTGGCTAGAGATCACTAGTTAGAGTGCTAGAAATCTTTAAGTGGACTCTTGCAAATACGATCCATAATCGATGAAGATGCATGACATATTTCATAGAATCTAGAACTTATAATTTAGAAGCATGGACGAGCCTGAAAGAGTCTGAGATCTCATCGTGTTTCAGGTGCGGGTAATTTTTGAGAGGACTCACTTGAGGCGCATTACAATATGTCATTGCCCAAAAATAAACGCCCCACCCCAAATTTAGATGGCGCGATTCTTTGAATAGAAAATCAGTGTACCTACATTGTGAGCAAAGAGTGTTGTGATGTTGCTAACAAATACTTGATAATGGACTAAAAAGAGTGTGGGCAGAAGTGCATATAAAAAGATCATTTATCATGGCCTCATCTTAGGATAATGTTATTCCGGAGAGGTACATCGGTCAAGTAGCCAATCGTTATATTGATGCGTACACAATGAAGAGTTTTCTATCATGAGGATCAACGTGTGCATGGAAAGAAAAGTATAGACAAGAAGATGGGATATCGCCCACACAGAGTGATCAAGGAGGACACGTTAGGATTTGGAAGTGTATTATGTATCTTCTTGTACCACATTCTGGCGAGCAACAAGATGCAATTAACACATTACGCAGGCGATTTGTAAATGTCTTAATTGTGATTATCATATGTAGCTGAAATTGGAATTTACTATTATTAACATTTTTATGATGTTACTAATACCATTAGAGATTTGATATATAAAATATCTTTCGTGTGTTTATTTTGCTGAATACGTACAAACCTAACTCATAATTCGAGTTGTAGTTTATAATAGGTATTTGTTTGTGCCACCCTGTATCTCAAAACTAGATCAAGAAAACGGCAGGTTAATTCACGGTAATCAAAGCAACAAGTTACATCTGATAAAATGGATCACTTGACAAATTATTTGCCTGCAAAATTATATGTTATGGCCTAAATTGAATATTGATAAAAAAGTTCAAAAAACGACATATATAAAATAATTGTCAATAACAAAACAACACTTAATGAATGTCAATAAATGCAGATATAAAAATATAAATATGGACAACCAGAATCATTAGTAATCTGTAGAGTTATAGGGGCCTTCACTTGTAAAGAAATATAGGCAACCAAAAAAATGTCACAATATTTATTAATTGTGTTCCCATGCTAATATTTATTAATAGTATAAAATATGTTTCAAAACATAAATCCATCACGATTAATTGATAAATATTTATCTGATAATATATAATATCAAATTTTTACTTTGTGCTTTTCATGGACTGAGAATATTTTTTTCACCATGAATAAAAACGTTTTTGGGGAAAAAAAAACGAGCTTGTTTTTTTTCCTTTCCCAACCTAATACAGACAATACTCTTAAGATGGAGAACCCTGTGTCACATCAATATTGATAAAGTTGAGATCCATAATTCGCGTGTGAAACAAAATCTATAGCATTGTTTGGGCTCAGTCTTTTAATATCAGCCCTGTGAGAGAATCACCATAACGATGTAACACTTCAAGAATTTCCAACAGTGAAAGTAGTAAAATAGCTTCACGTCCTGTCACATGTAATGCAGATTGAAGAGAGCATTTCACATCAGCAGAACTCTTTACAAGACAGTCATTTAGTCAGAGGAAACTTTAAATGCGCTTAATTCCTGTTAAAAGTGATCTAAATGCTATAAGATAAATAAAACCTTACCTATTTCTCGTAACTCCATATGCTGCTCCACATTGTACTTAGCAATAAACATACACATTGGTGCTTATACCTTGAATGAGAAAGACGAAAAAAGAGACTACGTGAAATTTGAACTGCGAGGAAGAGCGCTGAACAACGATCGAAGAAATAATTGCTGAAGACGGAGAAATCAAAAAACTCAACACCATAAAAGGGAAAAGAATTTCTGATGATGAAAAACATATGCGAATGAAGCTACGAATAGATGCATTGCATGAGTAAGTCCGAAAGTGCAGTGCACACTATTGAGACTAATTAAATGAATTGAAAGAGCTTAAAAGAAAAAAGATTTATGAAGCAAGCTGTGCGCTTCTCAAGCGATGAATAATAAACTGAAGACAAAAGCAATCCTGATAAAATAGAGCTGTAGTGTTAAATATTATACTAGTTCTGTTGAAAACGAAAAACCAATCCTCATTTTCAAATTTTGTCAAGTACACTTAAATTTAACTTAATTATTTATAATTATTAGCAACAACTGTTATTCGAAGATATTATAATCTAGTTAATAGTTGAATTTATGAAAAGTAAGCTTTTAATTTAATAAGATAAAGCATTATTGACTTTTTTTAATGTAATTTCTAAAACTACGAACATAGATAGGTAGCAAAATAACTTCATATTCAGTTATTTCGAATAATTCAAAATATTTGGCTTAATTAAGCACAAATATGACAATTTTATTATAATAATTTTAGGTTACTCACCTATCAAAATTGTAAATTCTTTTCACGTTTTTCTCAAAACTATGTAATTTTTGTCAGCATTTCAGTCATTTTTTTACATTTATTTCAGCATTTCAGTCATTATTCACCTCTTTTTCAAAATTATATTCAAAGCTTATTTTTCACTTTTTTTTAAAAAAAAATCGCAAAAATAACTTATAATAATATATAATATATATAGTATTAAATTATATACTATAATATATTATATATATATATATGTGATTTATAATATAATTATATATACATAATATCATAAAGATTATTTCTAAATGTTTTTATGTTTAATAATATATTAAAATGATATTTTAGTGCCTTTAGGGTTAAATTTGCATTTGTGCAAATTAAATGATTACATATTATATCATAATACTATCACTTTAGAATATATATATATATAAAGCGATATATATATATAATATATTTAGATAAAGTAAATTCAGATATTATAATATATATATATTACGGTATTATATTATAAGGCTAAGTTTATTATATGTATATGATAGTAATATAATTAAAGGGTTGATTTTATATTTTGAAGGATTATACTAATATTATATATTAAAGATATAGACTATAATATATGTAGAACGTTATAGTAAGATCTAGTATATAACTCAATGGTTCCTTGGGGATTTCAACGGGAGTAGTACCCGCAGGAACATGAGAAATTTTCTTCTCCGGCGGTGGATACCGGGGAATGATGCCGATAAACAAAAGAAATTCCATACATTACACACATTTTCGTAACCTTTTTCCCCAGTTTTAGAAATAATATAAAAAAATAATCTAGAAACAGTGGAAATTTTTTATAAAAATTATATAAATGTAATAGCTATATTATTTATATAATATATAAACTGTAAATAAAAATTTATTGTTCAGTAGTATAGCTTTATATATTGATATAGATTAGGCTTTATAATATAAAACAGTATTAATAGTAATTATTTATTATGAAAATGTATTCTTTAGAAAATAATGATATAAAGATTAGATATAAATTAATTATAAATTATAGATTATACTTATACATAAAATCATGTTGCACTTATTTCGATCAGTATAAAAAAGAAATTTTAATATAAAACATATAAAATAATATATTATTACATCAAAAATTTATAATATAGTTCAATTAATAAGTAATATGATAATATATGATATATTTTCATTTTTACAAAGATTTTATTCAATAATTGATTACAGATTTGATTTGTCTTAATCATAACCTCACAAAATTGTTTAAAATGCCATCATTCGTATTGAGATAGATAGGTTTATTTAATTAAAAAATCCTCTTAATATTGAGTGTAAAATATGGGATCATGTGTGAATTAAAATAACCAGGGTGAGGCTCACTGCTGTCACCAACACATTTAATACAACGCCACTTCATCAAACATATGGCAAATCATCACCGTAAAGAGAAGTACGTAATCTGGATAGTCTAGAAAAGTGTTGGAAGTAAAGGGAGAATCCTGTCACTTATCGTAGGACTATCTGGCGACATAATAGTTTCCTCTCTAACATTAGTCGGAAAATCGTATCCCGTGAAAAGTAGTCTTGAGAAAATTTCTTCTATCCAAATAAAATTTTGCCATATCCATGACCCAAATCACAGGCAATTTTCAGAAAAGCTAAATTGTGGCTTAGTTGGCATGATGGAACACAGCATTCAACATCACTTTAGAGACAGTACTTGCATCCGATACGTGTGGCCTCATTATCTCATACCAAGTGCATCTGCAAATAAAAAATATCTTATGTGTTAGTAGCAAACATGAGACTATTTTGAGAGAAGATGAATGTAAATATCTCTAACATTCATTACAAGGAAATATAACATCAGTATCTCTCGCTTCGAGAAGTCATCCTAAAGTGGCTTGATCATTCCAATCATTTTACTAGAGATCGTCTGTCTAAATATTCAGCTAGATGATGCATTTATTTCTTTAACTACTCACTGCTTACGAGCTAGTTTGAAAAATTGGACTATACTTTAGGTAAGTATTTCTTAAAATTGTCAATTATTATTAATGTATTTTATTTATGCATGTAAAAATTTGTATTTTTTTCTTAATCTTAATGTTCTAACATATACATTTATTTATATATTATATTTATATATATACTACTATTATATTATTAGTAGAAACACAATTTTTAATTAATATATTAGCTGACCAAATGTGTATATCATGGTGGAAAAGGAACCTGTTTCGGAATGAAGATTATATTATATTGGATAATAGTATATATATATATTATAAATATATATATAAGACTTTATAGAAGTAGTTATTACATACGTAAGTAATTAAATATAGTAATAGTAGTAGGTTAAGAGGGGGTGTAGCCGGGGAATTCCGGTCGAGCTCACATCGAAAGAGTGGACATTCTTTATATCCTTGAGAGTTTACGGTCCGGCCGTGAGAATTTTGAAAAATTACCGGCCGTGTATTTTTCATCTTCATGGTGAAAATAAAATTTGCTTATGGCAAGAGATTTATTTTATTAACACCTCATTTTGAGATCCTTCATCTTTAACATATATTATAAAGTTTACCTTGTTCAGTATTTCATGCAAAGTGTATCACAATCCTATTCTGTATTTTAAAATATAATATTTTACTGAGAATACTTCCAATAATATTATGCATTATTTCTTAGCCAAATTATTTCCATATAATATTATTAATAATATTAAGTTTTATCTTTAATTAATATAGGTTAGTTAATATTTTCGGCTGTTTCCAACAAGTATATACTTTCAGCTAAAGATTATAAATTCTATTAGTCATTTATTTATATATAGTATAGTATATATATTACAAGTTTATATTTTAACAACTTTTCAAAATTGTACGCAAATTTTTGACAAAAAAAATTCACATTAGATAAACTGCTTATTCCCTTACAGGGGTAACCGGGGGGACCAACAGAAATCGAACTTAGGCCGGCATGCAAACCAGCGCACCAATGTGTTTCGCAGTCGAGGCAGTTTATTCTTGCCCCAGTATATAAACCGCAACTGCTACCGGAGGATTGAACCAGCGTCTTCTCGTATGAGAATCGGCGACTCAACTCCTGCGCACGGTTTTTATAAAAATAAAAACATTCTATGAAATACGATCTTATCAATAGAATAATTAGTTTTATATCATCATCTGTACGTATCTATATATAGCATTATTGAATCGATATTATAGAAGCGAGGGAATTAATATATATATATAAAGTAGTGATATTAGTAATAATAATATATATATAATACTATAATTATATAATAAGGGCTATGTATTATTTGGGGGTTATTTTATTCCAATATAATATTATATTTAAAGTAATTTTTCTTTTAAACGACTGAGAGAGATATAGTTGAAATTTTGGTTGGTGTGTAATATTAAAAGTTTAATATACTTTCTACACACAACATATTAGGCGATATTTTTAAATGTTTTCCCTCAAATATATTTCCTGGCTGTCCCAACTAATAAAATAATTACTCTATGATAATATATATACTCGTGTATATATATATGTATATTATCTTTTAGGAGGGCTGGTACTTTAGCTATGTTGGGATTTGAAGCTTTGTCACTTCCACCAACTAGGATTTCCCTTTCCAGATTAAGAATTTGTGATTTTATCTAGAAAAAATATTATCTTATTATCGTATAATGAATCTTTGCACATCTCTTTTAAGACCCGATTTACTCTTTGGGTTCATATTTTAACACGGTGACTTGCCTCTTCGCTGTCTATTCATCATACTTCTTTCAACTTACTAAAAACTAAAAATTCTAGATATTTCTTTTCTCATTAATGCTTAGAGAATGATTTTAAGGTACTGGCAAATCTAAGTTACTTGTAGATAATGCCCGTTTCTGAAAATGACTCATCCCTTGAACCTTCTTCTGTACTAACTGCTACTACTATTATCAATATCTACCTTCAATTATTTGCATCTTTCTTCAAGATTTTCTACTCAATTGTCTTATTTCATTAGAAAATAGAGTCAGTTTGTATATTGGTCTACTACAGTACCTAAAACAATTCTTGTTTTGATATACCAGAGTTAGTTGTCTATTGAATTATTCCTTTCACTCTTCCTCTCTAAATCATAAATTATCTTCTATAACATCACTGAAGTTTTGCCTTTTTATCTTGTCACTCTTTCTTTTAGTTTCTCTGCAGTCATTCCATAGAGTTGAGAGATATGCTTTGCACCTCCAATAATATTCGGAGAATTCATGTCACTAATAGTTGTGATGATTTTTTGCTTATATGTGTTCCTGTAACTCATTTTGTCACACGAATGGTGTTGCAAAACGTCTTTCAGGAATTTGTATCATAGGATATTCTGCCATTTAATTACATCAATAAGGCTAAATGATTGATTGGCTTATTTTAAATATAATAATAAGGAGGTTTTTTCAAACATTCACTTCTCTTGGTTTAGAACGATAAATGATTATTTACTCCATCATCCTAATATTAACATTTGAATGGCATACAAGTGGGCTTGGAGAGACAGACGTATGGTGGTATCCATAGTCCTTGCACTTCTTGTTTTGATCAGCAAGTGGATTGAACAGGGACTTCAAAAAACATTTGGGAAATGATAAATATGTTTCAAAAACACAGGGCCTCATACATTACTTTATTAAATCACACTGTTCTTTGAGTTTTCGAGAAAATACGATGATCAATTGAGGCGAGATATCCTCCTAGAGTGACCATTTTCGATATCTTCGAGATGGAGCATAAGAATACGCTGAAGACTTCGAGAACAGAGAGTTTAGCAGGGACACATTTTTTCTTATGTTTTCTTTAAACTTCATTTTAACAGGAATGCTTATTTGCTCAGAGACACAGTAGATGATTATACTGAGAGAAAATCACTAGAGGGAATTTGAAAATTTATGAACATATTTCAATACATTTCATTCCAGTTTAAGCTGTAATCACTTAAAGATGCAAGATACTTGGAGTCTCACATCTTGCTAAGCCACTTATGCATTTTTCACAATTATAGGGTTGGTAAAATACAAAATATGATTCTAGAAAGATTGAATGTTTGAAATAGTCTTTGCAAGTTTATATATGCATCAAGCTCAATAACGCACTTTGTGACGCGTGCTAACAATAGAAATATCGGAAAAATCAATAGAGTTTTGGCAACAATTCTGAATGGTGCACGAAACGTATAAGGAAATCAATTATATCAATTATGCAGCTACGCATTGAGCTCTCACATATCTCTCAAACTCTTGGGATGAAGCAGAGAATAAGAAGAGCTGAATAAGGCATAGAGTTTTAATTAGAATAATGCTAGGAAGAGAAAGAGGATCATAGACATACAACATATAAAAAAAATACCTTTAAATCCTCAGTATAGACCCATATACAAACTGACTTTATTTTCTAATGGAATAAGAGAATTTAGTAGAAAATTCTGTTGGTAGGGTTTATATAACAATTCTTAGGGTAGGGGATTCTTGAAAGAATATGCCATATATTGAAGGGTAGATAGTGATAATTAGTAGTACTTAAGAAGAATGCTAGGATAGTCATTTTCAGAAACACGGGCATGGTATCTATCAGCGTAACGCTTAGATTGGGCATGTTTACTCAGGAAAGCTCATGCATGATAAGCATTTAATAGAACGTTGTAAGCAAAGGTTATTATTTTTTATAAAGTTTGAAGATATGTATACGTCCACGGAGACGAGTTAAGTGTTAAAACAGAAAAAGAAATTCAGTGGTCATTCAAAGGTGAAATTCTTATACGGCAAGTATTGATCAATGTATAATTTACTAGATTGACAGAGAACAGAGTTCTAATCTGGGAAAAGAGAATTACTTAATTGGTGGAAGGAATTGATGGAAAATGAACAAAGCAAAATTCCCAAACATAGCAGTACCAGCACAAAAATGATTCTCCTTTCCAGTCTCCTCCATATGGATACAGAGAGAGATTATTTGAATTCAGAAAGCAGTAATATATTTGAGGAAAACATTTAAAAATATCGCCAAATACTGGTGAAATTTTTTCTTTTACTTCATCACAATTCAGCAATATTTCAAAAGTGTTAAATAAAAATATAAACTTTTATATAATTACTAACACCGTATCATATAGGAACCTTATATTACTAGCACGGGCTGATAATTTATGATATACGGAGTATGTATATATATAATAATATATATATTATATATAAATATAATAGTATATAATATATATTATATATTATATATTATATCTATTATATGGAATATTTATAAATGTATTTATTGTTTATAAAAAATCCCCGGTAGACATTAGTGAAGTCGCCAGAAATGCACAACGAAAGAACGCTAGAGTCCTCTAGAATTCACTCGCAGTAGCAGTTGAGTTTTACTACTGGGCAAGAAATTAAAACCGCTGCGAACACATTGGGGGCTGTTTTGGCTGGATAAGCCCGCCTTAAAGTTCGATTTCACACGTGGTCCCCCGTGTTTACATCTCTTTCGTTGTAAACTGGCTAGGATATAAAAGAAATTCCACTATAAGGGAAGGTGTCGAATTGTATTGGAATTTCCTTCAATGTTTTTGTTGAAAGTTTTGCTTTCTTCAATAGTTATATATAAATAATATTTATTATATACATAATATATATTATAAGTATATATATATATAATAATATATATATAGTATTATATAGACTCACTAATAAATCACAATTCGCATAGTTATACCAGAGTTCATTAACCTGAGAGAAAATAGACACATGAATTCATAATTTATAAACTATAATAGATGATTTTTTTAGAAGCATTAAGCTGTTGTAAACCTTTTATCTTTTACATAGAACTTTCAGTAGGTATGTGTACACTGTAGAATACTGCACGAAGGCTAGCTATATTCTGTTTATATAAGAGGTTAGGATTATATAGCATATAAATCGTGCTTCATGGAATTTTTTTATCAAGAAAAAATTAGTAATTTTTCACGTTGCCGTCGGGAGAATTTCAAAAGATCCGGCCGGACGACCGGAAAACACAATTGTCAAATCCGGCCGGACGGCATTCGGCGGTTCACCGTCTCTCTAATATATATAATATATATATATTATATATATACTTATTATCTATTTCTATTATTATTATCTAGTAATAATATATTGTCCTGCATACATAAACTATATATATTAGTATTTATATAGCTATTACTGCTTTTTGGAGCGAGTAGTATCACTTGTATAGTAGTATGAATTAAAAGTTAAATGTACTTATATTACTATATATATATATATATATAAGAATATATTTGATATGTCTTATAATAACGTTAATTATGTTGCAGATATCTATATATACTATTGCGCATGGAGACTAGCTATAGATTCTCAGAGTGTCAAGTGCTCGGTGTAAGCCAGTGAAGTAGTGTAGAAGATAATAAATATGATTTGGAATATAAGTAAACACTATCAGGAGTAAATGATATATGATCATGCTTAGATAACTTATCGGGATAGTATGTTGACTCAATAACTGTGAGAAGTTGGAACTCACATCTACTCTACAAAAAAAATATTTTCTACTACAAAAATAAAGAAGATTTTTGGCTTGTAGTATTGAGTAAATCAAAGGTTCTAAATGAAACCTGCTCTTCATTGATTGTGTGGCTGTTAATCATTGCATAAAATTTATTTCTGAGAATGCCTGTAATTTGGGGTCATGCTATAGGCAAATTTTTTGAAGAAGAAATTTCCTCAAGACCACTTGTTTCACGGCTTCGATCTTTCGCTAATTTGGGGTGTCCAGTTTTCTAGAAAATACAGGATTCTCCTTTTACTATCCAAATTTTGACTTAGATATTTTCTTCGGTAATGATTTTTGCATTGTTTATGAAGTGCTTGTATTAAAGTTTTTGTGAACTACCTAGTTTTATTTTTCTTACCTTATTTTACATATTTTAAACATTGCACTTTCAAAGGCTTCAACTAACCTTTCGAACGCCATCCCCATACTCCTTTTCAGAGGTTATTACTGACATCTGGTAATAATTAATACTAAAATCTTTGTCAAAATATGTTAATATATATATACTATATATATATATATATATATATAATATAATTATATATATATATTAAATTATAGTTATATTATAATATAAATATAATATATCATAAATTAATATACCGTATATAATATATATATATATATATATAAATATATAATATATATATTTAATATATATAATATATTATTAATAATATTATATATAATATATATATATATAATATATATTATAATAACGAAAATTATCAGAATGATTGTTCTTACCCATCTTTAGAGTTAATAAGGAAAGTTCATTAGAAATCCGGTTCCGGCCGGAATTTTTTTTGTGATCCCGGCTAATTCCGGTTCCCTGAAAGCATATAGCTAATACACCCTAATTATATATATATATAATATATATATATATATATATATATATTATAAATATTTATATTTATATATATAAAATATATATATTATACTATATATAGTATATATATATATATATATATATATATAAGTATTATATATATATTTATAGTATATATATTAATATATAAATATTATATATATATATCTATATTTATATAATTATATTATATTATATATATTATAGGCAGTTTAAAAATATAATATATATATATATAATATAATAATATATATATTATAATCAGGCTTTTTCTGAGTTTTTTCAAAAAATGAAAAACGTGATAAAATTTGAAAAAGTGAAAAAAGATGACTGAAATGCTGAAAAAAGTGTAAAAAAAATGACTGAAATTCTACAAAAATTCATATTTTTGAGAAAAACGTGAAAAGAATTTACAATTTCCATTACTAAAATTCAATGATAACTTTACTATAACAAGCTATACTTAATATTTTAATCAAGAACTATGAAGATGTTTTAAATTTAATAACTGAAATAAAGTATATCATATGAAATGTTATTTTAGAAAGTCATAATGTAAAGAATTTGGAATAATACTAATACTATACTTTAAAATGCACTTACTGTATTTGGTTACAGAAGAACAAGCTAATAATTATAAAAATTAAGCTTAATTAAACTTTCTTGAAAAAGTCTGAATGATACTTGTTTTTCTTTTTAACAACCTGTAAATTTTCCACAATACGTCTTTTTTCAGATGCTTCTTTCTGAACATTAGTGACACCTCCAGTTCTAGATAAGGTCACTAAAAATCTTTTTTCTTTAAAGCTCTCTTCAATCTTTCATTAGTTCCAATACAGTTTGCCTGCACTTCCACTTGGCTCTGCCTCTTCTTCGTAGCTTCTTCAACATTTGTTCATCATCAGAATTTTCCTTTTGTCGTCTTTTTTTTGTTTCCCTCTTCAAAGCAATTGTTTTTGTCTTGTCACGACCTTGCCAGCATTATCTTCGAGTCTCCTATTTTTTCTCTTTCTCTATCCAAATAAGCATTGTATATGTTATCTCAAAACGCCATGAAAGGAGCTCTGAGTCAGAAATAAGATAGGTTTTACAACATTTAAGAGCACTTTTAACAGTGAAAAGCATAATAAAGTTCTCATCTGACATAATATAACCTGGTTCTTGTAGAGTTACGCCGAAATGGGAAAATGCTCTTTCCATCGCTTAACGATGTGACAGCACAGTGAAGCTTTTACTACCTTTCACTGTTGAAATCTTGAAGTGTTTCTGATGATCGCTTTATTAAAAACGGCCCAACTACAGATCTATATATTTTGTTCGGACTCTGTTCAGCTTTTCCAATTGTATTAGTTTCCACTAATCTAAGAGTATGTCTATGGGTAGTAAGGCAAAAAGCTCGTTTTTCCCCCAAGAAACGGTTTTTTTCATGAAAAAAACGCCTGGAAAAAACAAGTAAAATTGTTTTTTTCGTTTTTTCATTAATTGGGTTTACATTTTTGAAACAATAAGTATAAAATATAGCAATATCTATCTAATCTTTGACAATTTTTGGTCCAATTTCTTACAAGGTGGAAGCCCCTGATTAGTGTGTTCAAAATTTTTATGGTTTTCCATCTTTTTATATTTATTTTGCATTTGATATTCATAATATTTGTTTGTGGCTTCATTAATTTTTTCTTCATTTCAGCTTTCAGTAACATTTTATCATAATTATTGGCCAACAAAGATTTGCGGCAAAACATTTGAAGGTCATTTTATAGTTAACTTGTTGCCCTGATTCCGAATTCGACCTCCTTTTCTGACTCTAGTTTTGAGATACAGGGTGGCACAAAAATACATTTAATAAAAAATTTATGTTGGTTGTAGTAAATTCACAAAAAAACGAAAGATATAATATCAAATTGTTAGGTAATACATAACTGGGGCTGCGAATTTCAAATTCAGTAAATTAAATCAAATTAATCATACAAATCGCGTATATGATTGTCTTCCTTGTGCAGAATGTGGACAATCACGTGAATGGCTCAACAATAGCTGCCAATCATGTGTGTATCCATCTCTTGTATCTTCTCCTCACTTGATTCTTGATGGAACTCTTCCTGTTCCTCATATAACATCTAGATTCCGGAAACCAATCAAAGTGACTATGTAGAAAGTGAATTTTGACTTATTAGCATTCAATTTTGAAGTCAAAGCATTTTCTGTACGACTTCTACATAGTTTGCAAATTTATGGTTGCCCAAAAAGTTCTGAACCACAAGACAAATTTTCCAGGCAGTATGCTTCAAACAGTCATGGAATTTATGATGTCATCCTCGATATTGCGAATTTGAAGGGCCATAATTCCAAGCCTTTGAGTTTCTCCATCCTCAACCCTGAAAATCTGCAATATATTTGAAACATTCACCATCTTTGTCTAGGGCCCTAACGATTGCTTCATCAGTCCTAGTTTGATGTGAATTGAGTGGAAATATTTCCCCTGTCACCAGTGGTCGTTAATGATTATTGATCACCTCAGTCATATTTCCTAGCAGGCATACCATTTTCCAAGTGGTCTTCTTTAGCCCTACTATCCCACAGCATATGAAACAAGGGTACTTAATATAACCGCTTTGCTGCAAGTAAGATGGTGACCATCTTCAAATCAACGCATATAGCCCTGGTGTTCATTATATCTAGCTTCTGCAGATCATTCTTATATTTTCCATATCCTCTTTCAAGTTTTGTTGAGTGGACTACTTTTGGAATCGATGCATACTATTGCCATTCATTAAAACACATTCAAGCTTCTCGTTGAACTTATCCATAAACAACGCCAATCTTGTCAGTATTTAGGACCCATTTGGAAGGATCCAGGGATGTTCTAAGTTACTAGGTTTTTCTCAATGAAAAGGAAGAAGTACTACCTCTCTTTGTCCGAAAAAAATTATTTTCCATTCGGCCTTGAGACTTCTTTCACTTAGTCTAGATGCTAACTCAGAATCTTGCTTGGAAGACTTAACTCGTACTAAATCATTGATCTCTTCCTGGGAGACCTCTTTTGCTGTGTAGAAGTACTTTCTTCATATCACTACCACTATCCTGCACGTGTGCACACCAATTGATATCTTCTTCATCTTCGGGGTGCTTCGTATTGGCCCTCTACCGACACTCTCGGACTCGACGGAGTGTAGTAACGGTCGCCTTGCTGATTCCAAATCGATACTCAAATTTACGTTTCTTGTAAGATTGATACCTTCACTATTAACTGTGTTGATTCTTTGGCTTTCCGCCATATCATATGGCACACAAAATTTTAGACCTTTTCTTCGTCCTTTTTCCACTGACGTTTCGACACACGTTTTTACAGACCATATGGGAGCCCAGACTACTCTTGGTCTCCGAGTTTTCTTCCAAAGTAGCAGAAATAGCCTTGCTTCACAAAGTTATAATATTTCTTCTTCCTGGCAATATTCACACAGATGTAGCAGAATACATTGGGGTAATTCAAACAGGCTCTTTGAGTACTCATAGTGTTCTTGAAAATAGAAAACAATAAAGTATATAAAGGTAAGCTTAAAAAATAAAACAATTAATTCTAACAAAATCCTAAAAGAATTTATAAGAGTAAATCTGGAACACCCTTATCTCAAGAACTAGACCCAATCTTGGAAAACTAATGTCATTTTGATAAGCACAACCGATATACTATAAATTCGATAATAACAACCTTGGCAGCAAAAAAAAGAAAATTTTTTTTTGGCATTTTTATTTTTCAGAATTTAAAAATGCTACGTGCAAAAGTCTGCGACTGTAACTTTTTGGAATAAAGGTAGAAAGCCTCGCATGAAATATAACTTTGTTGTGTAACGTTGCAAACTTATATTTTTGCTCTATCTTGAACTGGAAATTCTGAAATTGCCTATGTAGAGAGATGGATTATAGCTAAGCAGCTAAGTTAAAGATTCCTGTTCGCCCTGCTCCTTCACACAAGTCATTCTCACATGATAGTTCATATGACTGTTAGATAAGACTTTAAATCCAGTCATAAAATTAAATTGGCTGTTCACGCTGATAGCCAGTGATAATAGCTTGATAGAGTCAGTAACTCAGTGGGACTGGGTTCTGGAGAGTGGGACTAGTGATTAGTGAATCAAAAGTTGGTATTAAAACCAAATATTTAATTTAGTCATTCCCTCATCCTCCTTTACATCTTGTATACGTTTTAAATTCATATTTTTAATTATTTCAATTTGCAACTTTAAGTCCTTTTGAGTTTTGTATTTCAGACTCATTCTATATAAAATAATATAGCATTAATATTTAAAATTAAATATAAATATATGATATAGAGATTTTCCAAGGCTTATTAAAAAATAAGTAAGGACTCACGCGTTTGCTTCTTTAAATGATTTAAATTGTAATGAAAAAAATTGATAAATATAAGAGAAGGTAGTTTCTGCTATTAAAATCATAAAAGGACCAATTGTTCAATTTAGCTTCGTAATAATATTAAATGAAAATACCCAAGTAAATATCAGTATTAGCCTCATTAACTTTTAAAATTACATTTAATGAAAAAAACTAAAAAAACTGAAAAAAACGAAAAAACATGAAAAATAAATGTTTTCGTAAAAGATTAAAGTTGAAAAAAACGTGTTTTTTCCCAACCCTAGTCTGTTATATTTTCCATGGCCTGCCTAGCAATCTCAACTATAATTTGGCAGCTTTCTTTGGACAATTCTCTCATGTAGGGAATAGACATCGTACAATTTTTCAACAGGAGGCTCGACACAGATGATTTGCTCAAAACATGCTGACAGATTCAACAAAATGTTTTTGTGCTGGCAGACAGAAAAACGTTTCCTTTCACAAACATTTTCCAAGTTTCTTAATAGCCATCTGAATTGGATGTACTTTCTTTAATATCAGTATTAAAAAAAGCAGACCAATATTTCTTGAAGATAAATACTTTGGACTCCTAAAGTTGCAAATCCTTGTCTCAACATTCATAACAATGAGGACAAAGAACAGAATGCAGAGTATGAAATTATATGGTTCTCTTTTTTGGGAAGAAAGCTGTACCCGCACTCGTCAGATTTGCGCTAGATATAAAAAGTTGAAGCTCTGCTTCAAGCGGTAGTTTTTTTAGACAACCTCACAATTTTCTGATATCCAGGTCTTTTTCATCAGACATTTGAAACTTAAATACATATGTAAGAAAATACTTCTTCACAGCATCCCATTGTTCCATAGATCTTTTCAGACTCTTCTTATGGTAAGCCACTATTGAACAGATGTTTACCATGATTGTGATTAATAAACGCGTTGTCTTTGAATCTCTGTAGTATTCCATGGATGCCATTGTGGAAAACGATGGAGGCTAAAGAGTATTCTTGAACATTCGCCTAATTCCTCTATACTTTAGAAAAAGCATTGTGTAGTTGTAATGGATATTCAAAAACTCCTATATTACTAAAGTCTTTTTTTTACTATTGTAATTGTCGTTAAATAGTCTTTCCTGATTTGTTTATCATTGGACTGTCTGATCCAAATAAGAAGATTGTTGTATGGAATCGATGAAGTTATTAGAGAGCACAGTGTAATTTTCCACAAATAGAATGCTAGGATAGTCCTAAGAAAATGTCTGTAAATGGCTTACAACCGATTTGACTTGAGACAATACTCACACTATTGCCGCAAGACCGGGTATGAAAACAGCATTTGTAGTTTCATCATGCGAAACTGCGCCATAAGCATTTTTAAACTTCCTTTAAGAATATTTTTCTCTTAAACAAAAAGGTGGATAATTGTTTTATATTACTAAATTCTGAAATGTCTTCAGGAACTGCAGTCTTCCTCAAACATCATCCTAATAAAAAATAAGATAATTTATATATATATATAATAATAGTCTATATATATTATAAATATATATAGTATATATATATCTAATATATTATATACTATTTATATTTATAATATATAATAGTATATATCTATATATAATATTATAATATATTATTATATATATTATTGTAATTATCTGCAAGATGCGGCCGGAAACATGAAAAATGCTAGGATATTGAAAGGTAACTTCGTAATGTTCATATTCTGTTTCACATTCACCTGAGCCCTACTGGTTCCTCTACCTAAGGCTATTTCAATCATTTGGAAAAATTGAATTTTCTTTTTTATTGATTGAAACCCATATATTGAGACAATTTCTTTGTTTTCAGTTTTCTTTGTCTTTTCAAATTAAATTTTATACAAAAAAAGGATGGATAATGAGTTAATAGTTTTGTTTACTGAGTAACTCAGACATAGCTTACATAAAGTTTTTCACAATGTCCATTGCAAAAATCAAACTGTAAGTCTCAGCATACACATTTTCAAGCACACATTAGTCTCATACAGTAGTCTTTAGCCGTCAGCATTACGTTGATATTTCTGCTAACGAGGGTGGAATTGTGTGCTTGTTATTTTATTACTTGAATTTTCCATATTTTTGATTACATAATATATTTAATAATTGTAATATCTTTTTTAATTTAATCTTTGCTGCAATTAAATATGATTGATTTGAATATTTATTGTTTAATACTGAAGACATTTGAGGAAATGTTTTATTGCTCCATGTACTTTTTGCAATAATTTTTCGCTGTCTGACTTGTTTCTTTCCCACTCATAAATTTTGAATGCTTGAGGATCAGTTTCTTCGCAACCAAGAACATTTGAAATCTTACATTCGTCCATCTTCAAATTTCAAATTTCAAAAAACTTGATCATGTTTTTTTTAAAAGAACATTAAAGCATTTAAAATAAAAATTAAACAAATTATTTACTATTTTGTTTCCATGTTCTTGAGTTTCAATAACTGTTGTAGTTAAACCACATTTTTAATTCAGTCATAGGTAAAACAGAAGAAAAAGATATCTCCGAGTAACCTACTTGCCCCAAGTGAAGCAAACGTGAAGAAAGTAAAAATTGTGAAAAAAACCAATGTGGTAGTAGCGAGTTTCTTGTCAAAAAAAGTGAAAAAAGTTTACTGCTACAAGCCCTGATTTAATGAATTATATTATTTATTATAAATATATATATATTATATATATAATATTAATAATTATATTATATATATATATATATATTATAAATATATATAATATTATAGTATATTAATATATATTAGTATATATAATATGTATATATATAATTATAGTGTGTGTGTGTATGGATGTTGTTGTTATATATATAATATATTATAAGTATATATATATATATATATATATATATATTATCATATTATATATATTACACATATAAATATACTATATATAAATAATATATATTATAATATATATTAATATATATTATATAAATATATATTAATATATATATATATATATTATTATGTAGATGTGTTTTGTGTCTCGTTATAAATTATATATATATATATCTAAATTTATTATAGTATATAATTATATATATATATAGTATATAAATATATATATATATATATATATCGTGACCTAGATTAAGTTGACAAGTGATGGTATTACAAATATTTAGTTAACACTATTTTAAATTGGAACATTATATTTCTGTATTTCATTTAACGAATTTATTGTATTAAATTTATTATTATTATGCTCACTTTGTTCCAAATGTACTATAACTTATCTATAAATACATATCTTTTTTTTACTACGTACTATTTAAGTATTTTTGTATTATATTACTATCAAAGTTAACAAAACAGAGTTTTGTATGAGTAATTTAAGTGAAGCCGATTACTGTTTAAAACAGATCGGCTCTGACCAAAGGTACAAGACTGTATGTGGAAACTGAATTATGCAGGTCCGTGCTATAAGTTTATAACAAACAGATTTAACATGATATAACTTAAGCTTAATAGTTAAAGTTACTTAACTTAATATTTTATTTAAGAATAAATAAGGCTTACTGACAAAATAAGTTCATATATTAATTTATATACAATTTATACATGTAAATTAACTTAGCTTATAAATCTAAATTATTTACAGTTACCTCCTTATGCTAATTGTGAAAGGTTCCCATTCTTTCAGTAAAGGAAAAGCCTCTTTCAGACATTATTATTCAAATTTTTTTTATTGCTGATCTCTTCTTAAAACATAAGCATAATTATAATAATCAATAAATAAGTATAAATAAGTTATATAATTACTATATAGTATATTGAGCATTCTCTATTATTTTAATTACGTTTATCATGGTTTCAATTTTAACTGCATTTTGGCTTAATCCTTCGGCTTAATCCTTAGCCTTAATCCTTTGGCTTAATCCCTTGGCTTAAACCTTCAGATCATACATTTTTGCTTTTACTTTTGCTTTGTGCTTTTGTTTTGCTTTTGAATCAAGATAATCAATACGCGCTTACTGTATTGAGACCAACAAAGTTAAATCTTAATTTATGGGAAGAGCACCCATACTCTTAAATTTAAGTTAAGTCTAAATAAATTTTACTGAGTGTAAGATTTACAATTGTCAAATCAAATTTTCATAACAATAAAATATCAGTTTCAATCTTAAGGTATTTCTTAACGTATTCGAATCTAAATTGTTCCCTTGTTTTAGGAACAATCGCATAATAATCTTAATTATAAGTATAAATACACTAAGTATTTCTTATGGTATTTGTAGAGTTTTGATTCTCTTGATTATTGAACAATCTCAAAGGTCTTGTGCAAAAATTCTTATAATCTGGTGAAGCTTAAAAACTACGAAAATCATTTCTCTTCTGTTAAAATGCAGTAAATTATTAGGATGGAGATTATAAATCGATGGTTCGATGACGATTAATCGTCCCATGACGATGACGATGCGATTATTTGAAAAAATATATTAAAAAAATTCTCTCTCTTCTCTCTTATATATATATAGTATATAATATATATATCTATTATATTATATATATATTAATATATATACTATAAATATCTATAATTATAATATATATAATTATAGAATATAGTATCATAATAATTATATTAATATATATACTATATATAATATAATATTATAAATATATATATATAAACTATACTATACCGTTATATATATATATATAATATATAGTATAATATAATTATATATAAATATATATAAATATATATATTATATAATATAATAAATAATATATTATATTAATTAATATATATATATAATATATATATTTATATATATATTATATATATATATATATTAATATTATATATAAGCTGTAGAACAGTGGGGGGTTCAACAACCCCAAAATTATTTAAGCGATCAAATTTGATTTCTTAATCTCATAATAATAATAATATATATAATATAAATATAAGTATACATAATAAAATAATAATAATAATATTTATAAACAATAATAATAAATAATAATAATAATAATAAATAAAATAATAAATAATAATAATAATAAATAAATAGTAATTAAACTAATAATAATAATAATATATAAATATAAAATAATCATAATAACTAATCATAATAATAATAATAAAATAATTAATGAATATGAATAGTATTATTATAGAAATGAGAGACATGTTTGTGGTCCGTAACGATTTCTTAGGTCATGTTGCTGTTCAGACTGTTATAAAATATTTAGACCAGGACTAAATGTAAGGTTTCCAATTTGCAACTGACTAGCAAATTGGCTTACCTCAGTTTGCAAATAATGATGGATTATAAAATTTAAAAGAAAGGAGGAGCTGTAATGTTGAATGGATCAGCAATTCATTCCTTCTCACTAAATCTTCTCTCCTCTAAACATGGTTGATCGTGCTGTTCTCTGACATTCAATGCTAGAGACAGTGCGCATGGGGTGAAAAAATCCTCGTTCTCCAATAACTCCGCAAAATTTTCATATCAGCTAGAAATCGTCTGCAGGATACTCTTCGACAGCAAGCGTTTTCATCAAATCAAACGAAAGCGCTAACTTCGTTGGTTCTCCTACTGACAATTTCTGGGCTCTTGCCAAAAACTTCTCTAGAACTTTGTATCTCCCTTCCTCTGATGTTCTCGTTGTTTATTTCTCCACTATAATGCTAATCCTTCAGCCCCTATCTCCACTAATTAACCTAGACAATTCTGCATTTCTCTTCCTCCTCCTTCTCCTCTCAGGTTCCTATGCCTTTGCTGTTGATAATTTGATCGGGTGCATAGCCCTGAAATCTATGAAGGATCGGAAGATGGGTGGCCCAGATGGCATCCTCCCCGAGTTTTGAGGACGTGTGCTTCCGTGCTACCGCCCCTAGTTCAACTATACTCCCTATTTCAATACTAGCACTTCCTCGTTGTTTGGAGCTCGCACAGTCCACTCTTCGAATAAGGAACCGCTGATCCTTCTAACTATCTTGCTATAGCTCTACTTGTATTCTATTCTAAGATCTTTGAACCGTTCTCAACTCTCACTTCTTAGTTATATGGAAACTCATTTCTTTCTTTCCGATAGCCAGTACGCTTTCAGCGCCGAGTTCTTCTGAGCAATAGTAATTCCTTATCTAACCATTTATGGTTTGCAGCTTCTTAGACTAGGATATATTCGTGGTGGCGCTTGACTCTCAAAGATTTGACGGTTCGACGCGTCATGCTCTCCAACTCCCTCCTTGGGTTTCCTCTTCTCTTTGCTTAACTATGTCTAGCTTTCTTTCAATTCTAAAATCGCTGTGTGAGGCGACTTCTTCTTTTTTTCTGTCTATTTGGTGTTCCTCAGTTCTGTCTTATCTACTTTATTCCTACTTTTATTAATACTTTCAACCTGATATAACTATTCATATCATACAGATGAATCGACCTCGTCATTCTTAAACTATGTTCAATTTCTGACCTTCCTCTTTACTGTTAGAATGCTCTCCCGTTTTAATCTTTCCTATTCTAATTCTCGCTGATCTGATTAGAATTCGGATGGGTCGTCTGAACCTTGTAATGTCAATTACCTTAAAACAAACAACTCTGCAATCTCCTTTCTTACAACGCATCCAAACCTTTCCTGTAATCTATTTCGACGGTTCTTCTGTCTCTCCTGTTTCATATATCATCTTGCTAACATCAACATAAAAAAATAGTCTTGAAAACCTTCAACTGTCCAACGGTTCTAAGGCGGCCTCAAGGAAGCGGGAGCTCTGTTTATACTGCGAGACTTATTTTCCTCTTTCAGTACTCTCCTAGCCATACAACGCGTGAATTCATCCGCAACACTTGATATGGAATAACTGCTCCCAACATCTGGGGGGGAGACTCCTGATATTACCCGCTTTTGATCATGGGTCATTACAAAGGCAAAAGGCTTTATAAAATGTTCTGTTGGTCATTTACCAATCTTACACTAATATAAGCTGCCCGCGGCACAAGTGCATCGAGGAACTTATATTGCGTACACCACCTTTACCACGCAACTCGACACTATAGAGATACTAGCATACTGACGCACAAGTTTTATGTGATATGATATGGTAACTTCAGGCAGTTCATGTGGCTTCCCTCTTTCCCACCTTGTTTGTGGAATTCTCTTCCATCCTTCCATCATCTGTGTTTTAATCTCCTCACTTTAAAGCTGCGTCTGTGCTCATCTGTCTAATTTGCGCTAGTTGGTGAACTTTTGAGCGTCCTACACCCCTCCTTGAATAGGCTCTGACTTGAATGGTGGTGACAACTGTAAAAAAATCTTTGGGTGGGCAGTGGCAAATGGACTAAATCCCCTACTCACCCACCAAACACATTTTAGATGTTTGGATTAAAACGCAGAACATAAGGAACTCATAGGCACTGGAATGTTCTTTACATTGGAAATATATATATATAGTATATAAATATAATATATAATAATAAAATATATATATATATATATAATTATTAATATTATATATATATATATATATATAAATAAATAATAATATATATATATATATATACTATATAATTATAATATTATATATAACAAATATATAATATATATATATAATAATAATATAGTATAGTAAGAGATCAAAGCAATAAATATGCTTTAGTAAGTATAAGTAAGAGGCCTGATTCAAAATAAACTGCAAATATATCAAGTTTCTAATAAATTTTCACATAATAAATGGTCTGGATGTTTAGAGCGTTATCTTTCTATCCTTACTGAATTACTGCCTCTTTCAGACGCTATTAATTGAAGACTAAATGAAATATTTAAATAAAGATTTATTGATAAAAAGTTAAAATAATTAAAATCAGATTTATTTAATAAATTGATTAAAAAATTTTTTGTTATTACCCATGCCCCTCTTTACCCTCTATCAAAATCATT
>JABUQX010010866.1:0-19862 GCA_015478945.1 Trachelipus rathkii
TTTTTTTTATGTACTTATTTTTTTTTTTTTTTTCATCCTCACAATGATATCATATATGAAAAAAAACAACCTTACAGCATGTTTGCAGGAGTTAAAGCGCATATGCTGCATAATTTTAAAGGATTTGAAGTGATCTTTTTTTTTATGTAACAGTGGTCTTTTTTTAACACCCCACTTCGACGGTCCCTGTGTGTTGATGGCTGCATGATAATATTTTCCACAAAATTTGTTTGTGTGGATGAATTTGATGCTGCGAACCCCAATTTGGTTCGGACTAGGGACCAACCGGGGCTGGGACATTTTGCCGTGGCAGGGGTTGTCTTCTATTTTAGCGGGGCCTGTGTGGCAGGGGTCGGGTGCGGGGTTACTAAAATTAAGAAATTGTAAGTCGAAAAACATCTGAAAAGTCTTAAAACTTAGGATCACAGAAAATTAAAACTATAATTTTCAATTAATTATATTAATATCTAAATACCATATTACTTATTTGTTTTAAATCTACATTATTGAATAAATAAATGTTTTACGCAATAAATTTTTAGAAAATAATGAATTTTCAAGAAGAATAATAGTTTGTATTAAATATTATTATTATATAGCTAATATATTATATATATATATATATATATTTTATATATATATATATATATTATTATATTATTGTATATATATATTATATTATATATATATTTATATATATATATATATATATAATATTATAATATATAATTATATATATTATTATTTAATATATATATCATATTTAATTTTATTATATATATTGCTTTAGAGAAATACATGGTATGGCTATATCCAAGTATTTTTTGTGTTTTCTTCTTTTTATTTAGATTTAGTAAGTAAAGGTGAAGCAAGGTTCTGTTGAACTCTACCTGTATTTAGTAATCAATGTTAATTCATATTAAAAGCCTGACAACTTTTCACCCAACAAATGACATTGTTATATACCTGATATTCATGAAGTGTCTTGTGTTGAGTATTTCGACCAAGATTTCCTTTCTTTTTTTCCTTTCAAGACTTAACCGATTTTGTATGAGACACCTCAAAGTCATCGGTCTAAAAGTAAACACTTCTTGAAATATTTTTGTAACCAGAACTGATTTTTGGGGTAAATGAACTGGAAAGCTTTATTTATTTTTTTGGCTAATTTATTGTTGAAATATAAAGTATATTTAAAAATTATATATAACCTTTAAATAAACTTTATATTGTATTGTTTAATGAGTTTAATGATAGATTTTCTATTTAGGTGTCAGGGCTTGAGGGGTCCTTGTCTCACTCATCTTCCCATTTAAGTTTGGCGGCTCCAGATAATTCCAGTCTTCCCTGTAAACTCTTATCACCTTACTATAGATGGCCTAAAGATAGGAATAAACATTTGGTTTTATTGTACTCTGTTTTCATTTGTACTATATTTGTCTTTATGAAATAACCTACTGTGTAGGGCGAAAACGATATACTTGAACATTATAAATTACCCTCGTATCTGTGTCAGTGTAAGTGAGTGTTAATATCCTCAGAACTATTGGATGTTGAGTTATCAAATACAAAACTACTTGATATTTAATGTGTTTTTTTTGACAACTACATACATGCTGTGTAATATTGACCAATAATACTCTCAATAGTGAGTAGTATTATAAAAACTAATAAATATTTATCATAAAGGTTTAACTTAGAATAAAACGGTTAAAGAACACTTCCTTTATAATATAGTTTATTGTATTGTGTGAACACTTATTTCTAGCTTTCATTAGCTGGTCTGGAAAGCTTAATAAACATTAATTGAACTATAATACCTTAATATTGTTTGTAATTAAATTATTATATAGGTTTACATTATAATTAAGTATTATATGTTAATCAAAATTACGGCATCTAAGTAATTACGTTATTTATGATACTTACGATATGTGCATCTTTTTTCATTATTTACATAATTTAAGCCCTTTACTAATTAACTTCATCTACATCATTCACCTGTCATTTACTTCATCAACATCATTTACTCATCATTCACTTCATTTACATCACTCCCCCTTACTAACCATATTAGTGTATAATAAGTGGGAAAAAAGGTGGATGATATAATTTATCTTATAAAGATAAATTAGGTGAGAAGGTGTGATTTATTACTTAATAAATATACATTTGTATTATAAACTACCATTACTTATAAAGTATAATTAATAAATAAAAAGCTAAAGAAAGAATTAAATATATTTACCTTGAACTATTTTGTCTTTTAAGTAAAAAAGGGGTACCATTCCTTCATCTTTCTACTTTGGTGATTTGGTGTTGGTGTGGCTGAATAACCTCTGAAGCTATATTCTTCTTTCTATTTAACATCTTGCTGGGACTGTCCTATAAAGAAATAACGAATTATTAATAAATCTATTACCTGATTAAATACAAACAAAAGACTACACTACATTCTTTTTATCAATGTCACTAAGAATCTAAGTTTCTTTTAAACAACTACCTTGACCTTAATCTTCCTTAATAACCACTAACCCACAGTCTTACTCTTCCCTTGTCTCACTTGCCTAAACCTAATTGCACACATTGACTCATTAAATGACCTAAAGCATTTTAAGATTGTCTTTGCTTCGCTTTTAATAAATGATGTTCTGACTAAGCCTTGAACTCTGTGTGCTAAGCTAAGCTAAAGCTGCTATTAATCTATCTGTAAAACAGAAAGGTAATTATCATCTTACCAGTGCATTATCCTTTTTTTTTTTTTTTTTTTTTTTTTTTTTTTTTTTTTTTTTTTTTTTTTATTATTTACCTGCTAATCCTGCTTTTATTCTTTTTCATATTGCACGGCACTGAAATTGTGAGCCTTTGAATTTTGTTTGCTTGAATCCATCTTATTGCACCGCATCCTATTTTCCTCTCCCGCTTTTCCAAAGTGTTTACAGATCTAAAGGACCAAGATTGTTGGAGGAGAATTGATTATAAGAGGAGGTGAGGGTCTTAGTGACTGCATTTATTTGTGTTTGATCTAATCTTATTGAAAGTAGTTTTCGCTAAGTATTTAAGAACTAGTAACTTCTTTCTGAACTCAAATATATTTTACTCAAACACAAGATAATTGGTAGCAGCAGGGAGAAAGATTTTATATACTGCCTCTCTACCTTTCCTTTCTTTTTATTTCTAGTTTTTCTTTGTTTTTCTATCTTTTTTCCAATTTTTTGCTGCTCACTAATTCCGAAGTGCTAAGTGGGTAGTACATATTGTACTAGTCTTTGCTCTTTCAATTTTATAAACATTCTTTACAGCAACTTACGTGATATATGGCATAAAATATAGTGGAACCGCTCTAAGAACATTGATGCATGGGCAATAATTGGATGGTATGGAGGAGAAGGAATGACATAAGGGAGAATCTGAAATGAGATTAAGTTAAAAGGACTCGCCGCGATCAAGTAAATATGAATTCCGACTTGGTCAATTCACAACATTCCTTTGTAGGTGAATTGGTAAATTTACTGCACTTCTTCATCTTCCATGCCTGGATTAAACAAATAACAACTTTTCTTCCACATTTAACCTAACTTGGGAGAATATACCTCAAAGGAATCAAAATCAAATATCAACAGTGGGTTCAACTCAGGCTTTGTTATGGAACGAGTTTGCACATTTGCCGGCACCGGCATCATCCTCTCAATGGTTATTTTCACCAGCTTCAAGTTCGCCTTTGCCAAACATGGGCAATTACCTTACCTTTTCAACCTCTTGGGTTTTCACACGCTTTGAATCAAATATTTTCGGCAGCCAGGCCCTCGCTCACAGGAAAATTTCAGATGTAAATTGCTATAAAAGCCATCTATCTACAAATCAACAGATATTATGCACTTTCCAAGGTGGTTTTTTGAGCTTTGTTTGAGGCGATTCAATTCCGAGTCAATCGACAAAATGATACCAATCGCACCCATACTGCTAGCATGCCTGGCAACCGTTAACTCAGTTTTCTATACGCTTAGAAGAATATGCAGCATTACATGCCTCAGATAACAGTCAGATGTGGTTGGAGGACCACATTGGGGTCATATTTGGCAAGGCAAATGAAAAAGGTAATATGAGATGTGCTAAGAATAATATCAACAACTCATAAAGGAATAATACTTGAATGAGATGTTAGTAGTGCCAGCAATATCAAGAAGGAATACATACTAAACACCAATCTTCAATAATTGCTTTTAAAATATTATCTTACGGGTACACTATCCTTGTATGCTTTAAGGTTACAGGGTTTGGCTGAAATGGGATTTCCGGGGTCGGATGTGAAAAACCTGAAAATGGTGCGCGAAAAATTAATCAATAGTACGCCATTAAAAGTACAAGAAAATGTACAGGCATCCATTACAATATGTGAAATAGCTTTGGCGGAATCAAATCATTCCTCGTTCACAATCATATTATTTATGCCAGTTATTTCAAAATTGTGCATTATTATTGTTCATTTGTCATGAAAATTCTTTTCTCGATTCATCTCTTCATTATTTTCTTTTTTTCCGCTTTCTACAACACGCTTTTTCTTGCACACTTCTCCTGGTGTCATGGTTCTTGTTCCGTTTCTCATGAATGCCATCTCGATATCCCTCTCGATATATAGTTTATGAATACAAGAGAGGTACGTAATAAAAAATATTAGTTCCATATAATATAGCAATAACAAGTTCTGTATATAATAGTACATTTTAATAATTCACGTCGCCTTAAAGCTATTTCCAATTATTAGAAGAATAGTTATCAAACTAGATTTTTAATAGATTATTATCCCTAACAGCACAGAAATTAATTCAGGATATACTCAAAATACGCTATAAGATTTGCCGGCGCACAGTGCTAATAGTGTCCAGTAGATGTGCGTTAAATTTTTACGAACAAAAACACCGTACCTCTCTATATTTCAATATGCAGTGATCATATTCCGAACTCCTGAACACTAACTTAGAACATGGATAATGTTCTTAGAAAAATTGACTCATGATAAAATATATACTCACCTATAAAAATTCTGTGATTGTTATCATAATTTACTTTGAGACCACAAAAATAGGACATCCAATATGCGCCATCACGCAATAATCCCAATAATATGAAAATATATCTATTATATATAGACTCACATGATACCTTTATCAAAAAGCAGTTTACCGATAATAACAAAGAAACTCATTTTATGACGGACTTTGGTCTAACCAGTTACGTCAGCATGGACCAAAATTCATATGTACTAAAATATTAAATACCAGCATTAACTCTTACTGATACTTATCTTGTGCTTGTACCCACTACTTCGAGTCCACTCGCTCTTAACAATCACACTCTTTCTACACTTGACGATGGACGACTACTATAGCAATCTTAGTAAAAGCTGGGAAGATCACCTTCTAACTAACTATCGGCATGTGCCGACGATATACCTCGTCGCTGTCATTAAAGCGCCATAAAGGATAAACTAATTTTCCATCACTACTTATACCTACTGAAACCAATTACTTTATCCCAGATTGAGCCACAAAGGAATCAATGGCAATCGGCATATATCCCCAATATAAACAACACTGCCTATTTCTAGCCATTTTATTCAAACAGACGCGCTTAAGCAACCCAATACGATATCTTTGAAGCCACGTTGCGGTCTTCAGTTACTACTGCATGGAGAAATAACTATTCATAACAAATAGATTCGCCCTTACTAACTTACTCTCAGCCGTAGATTAATAAAATCGCTATGTCGCTTCGGCTAGCCATATATATTACTTACTGATCCACCGCGCCAAAATATACTCATGTCCTCTGATAGATGATTTTAATATACTATATAAGCACATATATAAACAATTGAAATACTCTCGTAAGCAATGGATGTGCCGAAAAGACTCATATCATATTGATACCTTGTATTTCCCTTTGATTTAAAAGTAAACACAATTTCTAAGCATTTCCACTCCTCAGTGTATCAACACTAGACTCGCGCGATACAAATTACATATAACGATAGATAATAAGTACTCATTTAGACTTCAGTTCTTGAAAAGTTGATTCCTTCGAGAGGTAAATCATAAAAGTCATAAACAAGACTTTCAAACCAAACCATCAGCACAAGAAACCTCCATTCCCAACGGAGAAGACCCATCATACTGAAATAACAATGTAAGACTATATAAAAGTCGTAAAATCTACAACCAATATCAAAAATCATGCAACACTTATTATAAAATTCTGAAACGTCTATACAATGTGAGCCTTCCTCTACGCATAACTCCAGTAGATACCCATTTTCAGAGCATATGGAGAGCTAATCGTGTCTTGACTATAGAACAATATTATTCAACGACTTCCGTCCCTTTCTCCGTGGAAAGTAAGACTCTTCAGATTGGCAGGATCAATATTATTCTCCAAAAAAATACGATGCATCCAAAAGTAACAGTGAATGAAAATGTACTAAATGTATGTAATGGCTAACACTCAACAACTTCAATCATTACTTATAAACTACAAATACCATCCAATGATGAACTTCTGTTATGACTTTCATATACTGAGATCTACTATTTAGTAAATTTAACAAGCACAGGAAATTCTCTTTTTTCATAAGCAAAAAATATAATATGAAATATGTTTAGCGTATCTAAGATTTTGGTTTGACCTTGAAACCCCATTTTCTCTAATTCACTTGTAGGTTATAAACTAACATAAAATGAGTTAATATAGACCTACTATAATTACGTTATTCTTTATAACAATAGATATAAAATATAAAAAGAATCATTTTCATTATTATAAGGTTTTTAAAATATTACTAAATATTATCTGATATCACAACAAATATTAATAGGCATATATATATAATACTATCCTAATATATATTGATATATATTATATCACTATTAATATATATAAATTAACTACTATACTATATCAACTACATATAATACTAAGATACATTAATATGTTAATACCCTTAATATAATACTATATATATATACCTAATATCATAATATAATACTATCTATAATATATATAAGTATAGTATATATCATTAGCTATTCAATAGAATTGGAATCGGAATCCGAATCGGTAATCGCGAATCGAGGAATCGCACATATTTGACTGGTATACGAATCGAAATTTACCTGAGCATCTAGGCTGGAATATTTGAATCGTCACCCATCACTAATAATACTATATATTATATTATATATATATAATATATATATTATATATATATATATATATATATATATAATAGTATTTTATATATTATTAATATATATATATATAATATATATAATATAATATATAGTATTATATATATATATATATACTATTATATATGACAGTATATATAATATTAATATAACATAATATATATATAATATATATATTAATATATTATAGTATATATTAATATAAGATATATATTATATTATATATATATTATATTTAATATAATATATTATATATATTATAATATTTCAATATAATATATATATATTACTATATATATATAATTAACTATATAAATAAATATATTTTTTTATATCTATTAATTATTAATATATATTAATATTAATTAATTAGTATATAATCATATAATAATAGAATATATATATATATATAATATATATATATATATATATATATATATATAATATTAGTATATATAATATATATATATTATATAGATATATATATATATTATATATAATACTAGGTATAAGTAATATATATATATAACTTAATATTAATATTGATATATATATATTATTAATTAAATATATATATATGATATATAACTATATATATTAATATATATAACGTATGATATATATATTATATATATTATATATATATATATAATATTATATATAGCATATATATATATACGTATATATATATAATATATAATATATATATCAGATATATTAACGTAAAATTATATATACCATTATGATATAAAGTCAATGATATATTCAACAGTATTATAATTAATAAATAGTGATCAACTTATTAATAATTTAAAAAACTTTTCATTCTTAATATTAGGTGGTCAAGAGCACAGCTTCATAAGCTATTCTTACTACAGATTATTATATAAATATATGACTGCTAGGAAGTATTAATCTTTAATAGTATAAGTCACAGATATCAAATCTAGCGATTATTTATTTAATTAATATTATGATTTGAGAAAAACATTATATGATGCAGTAACTTATATTATATATCGTAGGTATATTTATTCCTACCGTTTATTTATTATATATATATTACTATCTCGATAATAGGTTCTGAAAAGAAAATTAAAATGAATTAGACATTTAAGACAAGTTTCACAACTATTTCAAACATTTGGTAAGGCATTAAATTAATTATATACTACTATAATATATAATATTATATATATATATAGTATATAATATATTATAGTTAATATATATATATAATTAATATAATATTATATATAAATTTATTAATATATAACATATATATATATACTCTTTATTATAATATATATATATGATTATTATAATATATATAAATTAAGTTAATATATATAATATTTATATAGTATTATATATAATATTACTATATATATAATATATATGTATATAAATTAATATTAATTATATATTTATTATTATAATTATATTATATATATTATATATAATAATATATATATATTATAGTTAATTAATATATATTAATATATATCTAATATATTAATATATTATTTACATAAATTTATGTAATAAAAAAATCTTTCAGAATAGTATTGTCTAAATTTTGTATATGATACTAACAATTATACATTTCCACATGTAATAAAGATTAAATTGATAATATATTTTGGTATAATATTAATATAATATATATTTATATTTTTTTAATTAATCATTAGTCCTAGAATGTGTGGTAATGACACTGAGAAACACAAGATAAATTGACACAAATATATTTGTGAGAGTTATACACTTTATATAATTTAAATAAAAACGACCGTTTGGTCAGTGGAAACTTAATTATTTTTCTATATTAAAAAATTTTTATTAATTATTTTAGTATTTTATTATTATAGTAATAATATTAATGTATTATTATCATTATTATTTTTATTATATTTAATTATATATTATTATTAGTATTATCCGTATATAAATATAGTATATTATTATTTATTTTAAGTTATTGAGTATTGTAGTCGTTAGTAGTAGTATAAGTAAGTGTTGTTAGTAGAGTAGTAGACGTTATGTAAAGTTAATAGTATAGGCAGATGTAGTGAGTAGTAACAATGTCATGAATTATTAAGAGAATACAAGCTCATTTTAGCTTCCTGGTCATTTGCCTTTAGACTCGTCAATTGTTTTACATCTTTTTCATCCTTAAAATGTTTTATTATCTAATTAATAATTAACAGATGTAAATAAATAAATATAATAATCATAATAAATATATATATTATAATAATAATAATAATTGTATATAGATAATTAATAATTAAATAATAATTAATATATAATTATATAATTAATGATATATAAATATATAATAGCAAAATAATAATATAAAATTAATAAATAAATAATAGTAACAAAATAATAGTAAATATAATAAAATGCTAAAAAAATAATAAAATAAGAATTATAAGTTTTTAGAAATTATTAATTTTAATTTTATAATTATATTATTATATATATTTTTATAATATTATTTATTATTCATTATATTTAATTTATTAGTTATTGAATTATTATTATTTTTAGTATATATTATTATTATTATGTAATTATTTATTATATAAATATGCTCTGCTATAGATAGCTACAATAACGGATTTTACTATATATTATTTAAAGAATTACACACATTATATTAAATTTAATTATATAATCATGAAACATAAATATCCTTTAAATGTTATATACGTTCAGTAATATTAAAGATATATTAAATATATTAATATATTGATTAATCATTATATCATTTCAAATACTTAATTATAATATATATATGATATATATATATATATATAATATATATTTATTAAATAAAGAGCGATTCTTTGTTTGAATTCGTTAAACAAAGAGATAGTAAATTATATCTTGTTTTTTCCTCAATCAAAACCTTGCTTTGTCTTTAAGAAGATTTTTGGAATTTTTTGAATTTATTTTTTTTTCTTTTTTATCTTATATGATCTTCATAACAAAATTAATGATATATTTTTTGAGGCATTTCTTCCTGAAGATTTTCCAGATAGACTTATTTGTAAGAGAGTTTATTTTACAAAAAGATAAAATTTCAATGGAATTTTTTTATTATTATTAGTATTACTTTTTTTTTTTTGACCATTAATAGGTAGTTTAGCTTTGAACTACGTAATTTTGTTTACTTTTAATTTATAGAAAAGAGTAAATTTGAATTGTAAATTGTATTGTTTGTAAATATTTGGCTTAATGTTAAAAATTTATGTTACAGATTAGATTTACTTTTTTACCATTTCTAGCAGAATTAATCACTCCTATAGGCTTGGAATGAAGGGCAAGGCAGGCTTAGTTAGTAGGCTAGGTTATGTTTAATTTTTATACCACAAACCTCTTAACAACCTTTTTTCATATCATAAGTTTTCGATTCACACTAAATTATTTTGACCTAGTATATATATATAGTATATAATAAACTTATTATATAATATATAGTATATATATTGATATTATATATATATATATATATATATATTATAATATATATATATAGTAATATTATATGAATATATAATTATATATATATAATATATATTATATATTTTATATATATCAGTATATAATATATATATATAGTATAATATATATTATATATATATATATTATATATAATATATATATATTATATATATATATAATAAACTAATAATTATAGTAATATAGTATATATATATATTATATATATTATAATATATTATATATACTATATATATATATACTATATATAAATATATTTATATATATATAGTATTTATATATAGTATATTCTTATATATATATATATTATATCTATATATATATATATATAAATTATATATATATATATATATATATATATTATATATATATATCATTTAATACAATACATTATAGTGTTTCTAGTATTTAGTATATTTATACTACTTATATATACTATAATATAATCTAATATTTATTCTTCATGCAATAGTGTAAAACCTAATAAGGAAGGAAATAAAGATATCAATCTGTATGAAGGACTTTCAGTAAATTTGCTAGCATTTTGAAATGAAAATATAGCCAGTGAGACTTCATATATCAAATGAGAAAAACAAAGATCTATGCCTATTTTATGTAATATTTTTTGGAGAAAAATGCATATTAACACTTTCTCATTCTAATATTTTCATTCTACGTCTTTCTCATTTGCTTTCTACTTTTTATTTACTCAATAATACTCCTTTTTTTTTTTTTTTTTTTTTTTTTAATTCTAAAGTCAATTATACGCACAGCACTTATCATTTCCTTCTGCCAAGGAGTGAACCTGAACTAATATATATATATAGTATAGTATATATATATATATAGTATTATATATACTACCGTATATATATAGTATATAATATATATACTAATATATTATATATATAGTATATATATATTATATAATACATAATATATACTATATATATATATATATATATATATTATATATATTATGTATCTATTATATATATATATAGTATATATAGTATATTAGTATAATATATACTATAAATTATATATATATATTACTATATATATTTTATATAGTATATATATATATATATATATATATATATATATTATATATATACGATATATATATATTATATATATATAATATATATAATATATATAATAGATATTACTATATTATATATAGTAATATATATTAAATATTATATTGTTTGATAGATAGATAGATAAACTTTAGACTTTAGACCTTAATTCTTTATTATCGTGAACAAGTATACATTTTTTTTATGATTAAAACTAAAAAATCAAAAACTAAATTAACAATAATAATATGTAGAAATCATCTCAGCGAATCTTATCTACTTTGTACAAACCATATTCTCGCTTTTAAAGAAGGCATCAAGAGCATTTTGAAAAATATTTGACACTGTGTATTTTAATTGAAATATTTTTTAGATATCTCTCATCAGTCTACTTCTAATCAGTAATGATCGATTCTTATTTTTAATTTCACATGGTCTATTAAACAGTCTAAAAACTGTGCATAATTTCAAATAATTTAAATAATGTTTAAACATTAGCATTGCGAGACTGTTGCAAACATCATAGTTACTAAATATCGTTGAAATTTTAAGGATCTTTTTAATCGCATTGTGAAAGACAGCTTCAAATTTTTTCATTAATTTACTGCTATTAGCTAAATTAACCCTTAAATCTGCTCCATAAAATGGAGTACAGTATGATCCTAACAAGCACAAAATCATTTCAATGTTCTAAATCTTCTCAAAATAAGATTAAACTTACCAAAAAATTTGTTTCTTGCTCTTTTTATATCCAAGCTTTCTTCTAAATATAGTTATTTGATATATAAAACTCAAGTTTTTCAAGAATGCGTCGCATGTATATTCTTTAATGGATCACCTGCAAGCTTGAATTTCACATTGATTGTTCTTCATTTTGCCGTTTTTTCTTTTTGCAATTTTACAACCAAACTCTTGTCAGGATTTATATAGGCATTAATCAATTATAACTTTTTCGGCTTTATATAGAAGGGTCTGAAGGCCGATAATTGTTGTTGCAAACAATACTAAGTCATCAACATACATAATAAAATTAAACATACGAAATCCCAATCTAGTTCCTATTTTACTTTTAATAATATTCTTAATTAGTTCATTAACATAAATACAGAACTAAAGTGGGGATAATATTCCACCCTATATTACACCGTTTTTAACTTGCTAAGTATTTGAAAAACTATTTTTGTATTTGACATTTATAAATTGATTTTTATAAATACTCATTATAAGATTCAAAATACTGTAAGGAATATTCATCTTATTTAGCTTTTTAAATAAGATCTCATGATTGATTTTATCAAACGCCTTAGAGAAGTCCAAAAAAGCGGCAATATATTAGATCCTCTATCTATAATATTTATAGTTTCCTTAAGAGAAAACATGACCTTCACTGTTGAATAATTTTTCCTAAAGCCGTGTTTGCCCTATCGTCAAGCAGTAAACCCAAATCCCCTTTAGTTCTATCCAATAGAAACCCTTCTTCATCGGAGATAACAGGCATACATCATTAATGTCTGTAGTTATCAATATCTGACCAGTTCCTCAGTATTGATCTTTTAATTTGGGTAATAACTCCAATTTAAACATTTTGGATGGGAAACAATTATGCTAAATGCACACATTATGAATTCTGCTTATTAACCTTCGGAGCCTTCCGACCCTATTTAGCTGAAAACAATGTAGATGGTCTGTTCTAGGCTTGAATTATTCGTGAATCAAAGTGTCCTAATCGTCCGGAAGTATTAAAACATTTTCATACCTCACTTCCGTCCATTGGCGACATTCTGTGGAAATAAAATTGTCATTAGACCAAGCAATACTTTATCCATTCAAATGTTAGCCTTAATTTATTTGAAAAAACTTCTCTGCTATAAAACTTTCCATTCGAATTTCACCAACCTATTTGGTCTGGTAAATTTTTATTCTTTCATCTTTGATAGTAAATTGGTTATAAAAGTTTTATCCCAATGATTTTTAAAAAAACAATTAAGTTTTTTTTAATTTTTTCTTTCGTTTTTTTTTTTTTCTTTTATTTTTTTTTTCCTCCCTTCTTTAATTTTCTACACTTTTAAAACTTCGTATAAATAACATCAGAGTTTCATTTGTAACATCTTTCTTTCATTACTGTATTTCCTGTCCCTTTTTTTCCATGCAGTGAATTTGTTAACTGCATCCCGATGAACGTTTTCAGTGAATCATTCCAAACTGGAATGCATTTTTTAATGATTTTTCTTTTTATAGTAAGGTTTTCACTAGCCTTGTGCATACTATTACATATAGATTCATAAAACACATCTAACTGATCTATATGTCATTTAATTTTTACAGCCATATTTATTACAGTGTATAAATTCGTTTTTAGATTTTCTTATATCACTTAATTGGTCTAGGTTGTTTTTATAAGTTTTTATTTCTAGGCCAGTCAGCTTGTTCCAGTAAACAAATCTGAAGTCAAGGTCTTCTTTATATCTTTCATTTTCGATTTGAGCCTTCATTGAGGGAGTAAAATACATTGGGAAATGATCATACAAGCAACAATCATATAGGATTGTTACATCATTAATATCTTCCTTTAAGTTATTAGAACAAACAATATGATCTAACCAGGATGTTGTGTTGTGAGCCGGTGACAGATATGTAAATGAATCCTTAGGCAAAATTCCATCCATGAAGACCAATTTAAAATTCTTAATAAAGTCATTTAAAATTTCACCATAGATTGAACCATTTAAGTTTGTATTAAAATCACCTGTAATGATTAAAGAATCACGATTGGTACTTTTTATTATTGCTTCAATCTCCATAATTTCATTTAGATAATTCAAAAATTGCCTCGTTTTCTCTCTGAAAACAAGCCAAGTTGTATCCTAAATCAATTAAAATAGCTTAAAATTAAAGCCTCCTAATTATTAGGGATAGCTTATTACTAGATTTATAGTTTCGGCAAATAATGCAATTTTTTCCCTTTTAAGATAGATAGGATAGAATAGATAGATAGATAGAAGTAGATAGAATAGATAGAAGATAGATAGATAGAAGATGAGTAGATTGATAGATAGATAGAAGATAGAAAGGATAGATTAGATAGATTAAATTAGTAGTAGCATAGATAATAAGATTAGGACTAGATTAGATTAGATAGAAATAGATAGCTAGATAGAATAAGATAGATAATAGAATAGATAGAGTAGAATCAAAGATATAACTTAATTCTAGTTGGCAAAAAATAGATTATTTAATTAATTTATGAATTAAAAATGAAAAAAATGAAAATAATTAATATAATTTAATAATAATAATAATAATAATAATATAATTAATAATAATTAACATAATAATCAAATAATTAATAATAATAATAATAATATAATATATAATAAAATAATTATTTATTATTTTAATTTATTTTATTATTTATTATTATTATTATTACTTAATATTATTATTATTTTCATTATTATTATTATTATTATTATATTATTTATTATTATTAATTAATATTATACATTTTATTATCTAATTCATTATTATTATTATTATATCTATTATTAATTATTATTATTATTATTATTATTATCATTCATTAAATTATAATATATTATTATTATTATTATTATTATTATTATTATTATTATTATTATTATTATTATTATTATTATTATTATTATTATTATTATTATATATTATTATTAGAATATTAATATATTTAATTTACAAAAATCATTTGTTTTTTATTTAAGTGACAAATTCTAACATGCTATTTTCAATCCAAATATTTAATGAGTTTAAAGGAAAGCAAAGAAGAGCAAAATTCATTGAGACTTTCTTTCTGATAGGAATATAAATTCCAATTCACGGACTTGTTTTATTCAACCCCACCTGTGTTCTGCGTTGATTTATTTTTTAGTATTCTTATTGGGTTTAATACGTTTGTCTGGTTATGAATTAATTCAATAAACCTTTTTTATTATTTATTTTTTGAAGCGGGGCAAATGTCTAAGCTTAGGGGATTGAAAAATGGTAATGATGATGCAATAGTTTCAAGGCAATTTTTTATGCTTGAAATACCAAGTTTGGCCGAACACTTCGGGAAGATTAAAAAAAGTTGTAAGGACACAAATTACGTTTACTTAAAGAGCTTAACAGGGGGAATTCCCCTAAGGATTCTGACAGTCCTCGTTCGCTTCCTGGCTTAGTTTTAGTGTAAGCACGCCTTAATTACATTACTCTCGACCATAAAAGAAATTTTGCTCTTTAAATTTACTTTTTTGTTAAAAAAAATGTATAATAACTAATTCACATTTTAGGTAAAAATTTTACGGTAATTTCATATTTATGTAGAACTTACAGGTTAGGTCAACTTCAAAACAGGTAACAAACTTTAACCAGTGGTTTTTCCAAACTTTCAATAGGTAGTCAACTTCAAAAGGTAGTTTTTCAACTGTCAATAGGTAGTCCAAACCTTAAACAGGAGTTCAACTTTCCATATGAATCAAGTTTCAAATACGGTAGTCAAATTCGGACAGGTAGTCAAACTTTCAACAGCGTAGTCGAACTGTTCAACAGGGTAGTCAACATTTCATTAGGTTTAATCAACTTTTCAATAGTTAGTTCAAATTTCGGGACTAGTAATTCAACTTTAAAAACAGAAGTGATCGTCTTTTTATCGCATGGATGGACATAAATTTGGGCGAAATTACTCACATCCAAAAATATTTTGGGCGTTATATTATAATGTCTGCAATCAATTAATTTTTTCTTAGGCTACTGCTTTAAATCTTTAAAAGTCTTATCCTTGACAGGCCCATAGTTTACCAGAAATCTTTATGAATGTAAAATGCCCTTTTAAGGTTGCAGGAAAAATTCTGTGAAAAAAAGATATAAAAAAACGTGTTTTTTATTGCAATGGTTTTTGTTTTATTTTTTATTCATTCTTTCCTTTTTTTAATCATTTAACTTTAGAAACATCGCTGATATTTTCCTTACTTATTTTTCTCCTAATAAAAAGGGTGGTTTTTGGGGCTTTTCACGCATTCCAAACCACTCTATATAATATACTATATATATAATATATTATATATATAATTATATATTATATTTATAATATATATATATAATATATTATATATATGTAATATATATAGTAATATTATATATATTATATATATATATTATATCTATATATATAATATACCGGATATATATATATATATATATATATATATAATATATATACGGTAATATAATAATATATAATATATATATACTTTATATATATTAATTATATATATTATATATATATTATATATATATAGTTTAATATATATATATTATATATATATTACTAATACTATATATATTTATATATATTAAAATATATTAGTGATGGAAGCGGAGCTGATTTTCTCACACCCTCTAAACCGCGGTTGCGGTTTTGCGGTTCCTAAAATTTTTCAACAAAACCGCGGTTGCGGTTTTTATGCTGTTCCTAAATTTTCCAACAACCGTGGTTTCAAAGTAAATACAGTTGCTTCAATATGAAAACAAAATTTAACATCCTTTGCTTTACGTACAACTATTACCTCCTTCTTACCCAGGGCTCGCGAATCAGAGTTCGGAGTCCGGTGGAGTCGCTTACAATTTTCCAGGAGGTCGGCAGTTGCGGGAAGTCGGAAATTCTTCTGTGCAAGTGGAGTCGGAGTCGGAGCGAAAAATTATAAAGTTATTATTATTATTATTTTTATTTCATATTATTATTATTTATTATTTATTATTATTCATTTTTATTATTATATTATTATTATTACTTTATATTATTATTTATTATTGAAAGCTGAAAGTATTCAAACGCTCTTAATTTTATAATGGCTGTTTTTATAATAAAAATAAAAATGAATTTGCGTCATAATTTTACGTATCTACACTTGTTTCTGAAACTTGAACTACATTTTGTTGTCATGGCGTTGCGCCTGCCATTATTTATGTCTTTACGTACGTTTACCGAAGCATTGGAGGTTAGACTCATTGGAAAAGTATATCCCTTAATTAAATTTCTCAAAAGAACGAAAAATAAATTGAAAACAAAAAATGTGTGGTTATGTAAACTCTGGGTAAGCCACAAAAGCTGAGTCCAGAGTCGAAACTTTGAATTCTTGACCTGCTGCGTCGGGTCGGAGTCGAATTGCTGTCTGGAGTTGAAGTAGGAATAAAAACCGATGTTCGGTCGGAAATTTTTTGTTTAGTGAGGACATCAATATTGTATTATTAATTCATCCAAATTTTGGAATTTTTAGTGGTGCAAAGTTGAAAAATTTATTTCACGACTCCGCAGCCCTGCCTACTACTACTACTACTACTACTACTACTACTACTACTACTACTACTACTAATAAGTACATTAATAATAATAATAATCAATAATAATAATAATAATAATAATAATACATTAATATAATAATAATAATAATCAATAATAATTAATAATAAAAAAAATAAATAATACATATAATAATTACATAAATAATAATAATAATAATAATAAATTAATCAATGAATAATAATAATAATAATAATATAATACATAATTAATAATAATAATAATAATAATAAATAATACATTAATAATAATAATAGATGTCTTACTTTGTTTTAAAAATGGAAGAGTTGAAAGAGAAGTAATTGTTAAAAGTGCAGATAAAGGTTTATAACACAAATTATGATTCTAATATAACGAAAGATGATAAACAACTATCATTTTAAAACCATAATTTCAAAAGAGCTTATAAATACTTTCAACGTGGGAACTTTTTAACAAAGAGGTAATAAGAATAACAAAAAAACTTAATTAATAACTGGCTTACCTCTCAAAATTAAATACGAAAAGTTATTAACAGAAAAACGTTATTACCATAACATTTTTAACTTCCAAATAGACCAATGGGTCTTGATTGCGAAAAGCAAAGATAAACTTTTTTATTTTAAAATCATTGACTCAACCAGATTCTAGAGGAGAGCGAAAAATTAAACATAATTGTAAAAGAGGAACATTAAGTCAGACCAGGAAAAAGGCAATGTTTAGAAGCTACTGACACCACCGCAGACGAGTGTCCTCGATATTTTACGCTACCCGTCGGCTCATTGTCTCCGGAAGATTACAGAAGTCATGTTGCGTATCAATTTCTAATCCGCAAAGAAGATAGGCGATGTAATTTCCTCTTGCTGTAGGATACACAAAACTAAACTTTAAGAAACCCGGAAGTCATTTGCACCACAGGCTATAAATGCAATTTACAAGTATGGGAGCATCACACGCCGGACACAATTCCCCTCCTACAGTTGAAATTTCTTTTGTTTTTCCAAAATATTTATTTCACTTTCAAGTTGGTGATTTTTACACTATCTGTCTCGTTATAGCCAATAACCTTTTACTTAAACAACCTCTAAGACCAAAACATCACATGTGAAAATTTTAAATGACAATGACATTGCAATGCCTTGAATGTTTTTGTTGAAGTATTTGAGTGTTTTGGCAGGTTAACCTCCAGCTTATCCAGTGATATTTAGCAATGCCATTTTGCAAAAACATAACTGTAAGCTTTTTTGATTTTTCACAAACATTATTTTTTTTAAACTAATTGTTAATGTTAAAATAATTTTAGATTTTCATATTATAGAAAATTTATTTTTGTAAGCTGCATATATAAATCAATAGTTTTAGTTAACCGTTGATCATTCCTGAAGTATTACAGGCGAAATATTGCGTATAATATTAAAGCTTTAACTTTTTTTATTTCTTAAATTTTTTTTTTTCTTAAAATATTCCTTTATTGAAATTTCTTCTGAAAATAAAGATTATTTAGAAGAACAAGAAAGAACTTTATAAATAATAATAATAATAATAATAATAATAATAATATAATAATAATAATCAATAAATAAAAATAATAATAATAATATCAATAATTAATAATAATTATAATCAATAATAATAATAATAATAATATCTCTCTCT
>JABUQX010010867.1:0-2500 GCA_015478945.1 Trachelipus rathkii
CAAGTTGGTAAGGGTTTACATAGTGACATTATTCATTCACCAATTTTTTTGGTGAGGTTCCTACTGTATCTTTAGTGCTTTCTCTCTTTATTCTTGGTGAAGTGGCATATTATTTTAGTTTTGCTGGATTGTATGTTTAGTCCGTCTTTCCAAGCACCAATTGTAATTGGATAATATTGAGGGCAATGTGCAATGATGTTCCCATTAAGACGCTCTATGTGCCTTTGACCTCTAATATATTAAAGGTCATTTTCCGCGTATCCTTTGCAAACCTTCGAATCCGGTTATTCACTGAGTTTTGGTAGAGGAGACTATCGACCACCTATGGCCATTTAACAGGTGGTGAATCAGTACCCTCTTCTTTGGGGGCATCGCCGCCTCCATGATGTCACTAGTGGATCATTTCCTTCTCCCGTTTCAGGCCGTAATACGTTTCTTGTTCCTCAACATTGCTTTTTATATCCATGCAATTCTGTTGATGGGTCCGACGCCCTTGGAGGCGGCGGCATCCTCCATGGTCACATGCATGGTGCTATCAAAAGCACCCTGCACATCCAGGAAAGCACAAACCGCCACCTCCTTGTGATCTAGCGCTCCTTCTATCTTGGATACCAAGCTATCTAGTGCGCCAACTGTTGATCTACCGGACTGGTAGGCCCATTGATTAGGATGGATTTTCTTTTCTATCGAATTTTCCACCCTTATGTGGTAGTCTAGCACCTTTTCCATTGTTTTCAAAAGAAATGATGTAAGACTTATAGGTCGATTGGATCTGGGGTCAGACGTGGACCGTCTCCCCGTCTTGGGGATAAAAACCACCCTTACTTTCCTCCACAGCTGGGGAATGTATCCCAGGGCATAGCTTGCCCTAAACACTCTCACCAAGCAGCGGATATGCACTGCTCCATTCCTTGTTGAAGCAAGGCTGGGAATATGCCATCCCCTCCAGGAGATTTATATGGGCCGAAGGAATTTATTGCCCATTCTACCCTATCAGGGGAGAAGACCCTTCCAGACAGACTTTCCGTCCATCTATTGGGTCTTCTATCATCCCATATATCTACTTCCTCCCCGTCGTCAACTATTACATTGTGCGGAAAGTGAGTGTTTATAAGTTCCACTAAGGTTTCCCTGTGGTCCTTTGTATAACTGCCGTCTTTCTTTAAGAGAAGGCTCGGCCCATTAGATTGGTCCTTTGAGAGCACTTTATGTAGACGTGCAGTTTCAGATTGGCTCTCAATGCTTTCACATAGAGTCTTCCATGATCTTCTTTTGGATTTCCTAAGTTCCTTGTTATAAGCGGTTAGGGCAGTTTTGTATGCTTCCCAATTTTTATCCCGCTTAGCTTTATTGAAGAGTTTCCTGGTTTTAGATCTTAGAGTGGTTAGCTCTTGATTCCACCAGGGGACGCTTCTAGTTATCCCTCTTTTTTTCAGAGGACAACTATTTTCATATGAATCTTGTATAATTGATTGCAGTTGGGTAGTGGATACATCTAGGTCCTGCACATCAAACAGTTCCCCCATATCCTCCACGCGCTGTTTAAGGAGCTCTTTATACAAGTTCCAGTTTGTTAGCTTAGGTATTCTCCGCTCCTCCTCTACTTTCTCTAAAGCTATGATTTCGAACCTGATGTGTCTATGGTCCGAATGAGATACTTCATCAGACACATACCAGTTCGAGATCTGTATACCATAAGTGGCATTTATTAAGGTTAGGTCTAAGACCTCTTGTCTGTTCGATGTGATGAATGTGGGCTTACTGCCCTCATTCACCACATCAATACCATATTGAGTTAAGAATTCTAAAATACACTCACCTCTGTTGTTGATGTCCTTGCTGCCCCACAGGGTGTGATGGGCATTTGCATCGCATCCCAAGATCAGTCCCCTGCGGGTCCGCTGACAGTATTGCACAAGCCTGTGAATTTCTTCCGGAGGTGCTTCATTCGAGTCCCCGCAAAAGTATGCCGAGGCAATTACTACCTCTTGCACACCCAGCGCGGTTGGCACCTCTACTAGGGCTGCTATTAGGTCCCTTGTGGTGAACTCTGGAATGGACAGGGCATTGACCCCACCACCGATGACCACCGCCGCACGAGGCGCGCCATGGTCCCGACAGTAGAGCAGCTTACCCATTCCACTTGGTATTCCTTTGATTGTTCCTTCTCTCACCCATGGCTCCTGTATGAGGGCTATCTGCAGCCTCTCGCATACAAAGGTCCGGACGAGAGCATCAGTTGCTGCCTTTGCGTGGTGCAAGTTAATTTGAAGGCAGCTCAAGTTGTTTTTGTTATCCATTATGCAGATTTGGATTTGGGGTTCTGACTTGAACCCCTTGCCAAGGCCGATTTTGTTTGGCCTTCTTTCCCACTCTCTGCAGTTTGATTTTTCTTCTTTGGCTGTGAACCAGAGGGTGTTACCTTTCCTTTAAGAGCCAAGGTTTTCCCCTTTTCCTTCGGAGTGTAGTTCTCAGGTGAGGCCGTTTCGCCAGAGGTGGG
>JABUQX010010868.1:55000-77513 GCA_015478945.1 Trachelipus rathkii
TAGATAAGGATTACTATGCGATTGCTGTACAGTTGACTTCGAGCGTATATACTCAAGACCGAGGCCTAGCAATAATTAAACTTAAGATATCGCTTAGATTTCGGCGATGTAGGCGACTAAAATAGAGTGTGTCAACTAACCTTGAGACAAAGGCGAGATAGATTTCAAGCTCATTTCTAATCAATTTCTCCACAAAAGTTGTTGTAAATTTAATGGCACAAGTCGCAATACAAAAATTTTCATTTACATAATCGGGAGTGCGAATGCAAATTAAAATGTGATTTTAAATGATTTACGGTCGAAAAAAGAACAACTCTAAAACTAACTTAACGAAGGACTGATATAATCTATGATAAATCTATAATGTATATTTATAGTTATTATTTACCTAATACAGGTAGAACCCACTAATATAAGTATAGATTACACATAATAAAGTATTAGTATAGTAAACCATTATCACTATACAAGAGATAATTATGCCTAAATATAATCAAAGAAGATCTATTTTAGAGCTATATATAAATCGTCTTATAGATTAATTATATATATATATATTATGATAATATAACACATAAGTAAAATGTTAGAATAATAAACCTATGTAGTATATAGACTATATATATTAAAATATATATTATCAATCATAGTTATTATATTTAGTAGTATACGAACTGTAAAGGTAGAATACAGTAAAATACATTAATAGTTGGCAGAATAAATTAAAACAAAAATAGTGTAAATTATAAATGAGCATATGTAGAGATATATGTTGATACAAGAAATATATATAAATTGAATTTTTGTTGAGATATAGCAATAATCTGAAAGATAAGTAACCTTAAAAAAACAAGTATAGTTAATAGGTAAATCTATAATAATAGATAGTAATAGTTAGGAGAACCACCCCATACTAAAAGTAAAAAGTATAATATAATAATAAGGCTAAGCAGATGAAGATGATACTGTGAAAAGTGAATGTAGTAGGATAGATAACGATAGGTAAAAACCACTAAGAGTAGTACAGTATGTATTACATAAATAATATATATAGTAGATATAGATACTTAAGAAGAATTAAAGGATAGCTCAAATTAATAAAGATACGAATAAGCTAGTATATATATAGTATTGTATAATATTGAGGTAATAGTGTAGTGAAAAACATTTAATAAAAGAATAATATAGTAGTATATATATATATATAGATATATTAGATATATATTATATATATATATAATATATATTATATATATGATTTATAATTTTACAGTTGTTCTACCCACCACTCACGGTCAGAAGACCCTCGCTATTCAGGAGAGGGGTGTAGTGGCACGCTAAAATTTCATTCACTAGCTTAAATTACGCAGATAGAGATCAACAAAGGGTGCTGTCGACTTAATTAAAGGGGAGGTGGAATAGTGAAAATACAGAGTAGTAAGCCATAGGAATGGAAAAGAGAAAATATACCACAAGGCACAGAAAGCTGTGCAGGAAAAGAAGGAGCAAAAGCAGCCAGCGATATTGCGAAACTAGCCTGAGTTTAACCCTTAATTCAGACACACACTAGAACTGTAAGCTCGGCAAAGATATAGCGCGAGGACGCAAAGAGCAAAGCCCCTTTGTTCTACGAGAGCTGACGTCAACGATTAAAAGGTACGTGTACCGCGAATGGTAATAGGTCCCTCGAAAGAGCCACATGCGCAGCCATGACAGTGTGGTACCATATTAGAAAAGAGATTATAAAGCTGACCCAAACATTATTCGAGAGCCAGACGCAAGATAGTAGGGTCAAGTTCTGAAGATACAGAATCGATTACTAAAGCCTTTGGTCTTATTGAATTCGACCCTGTCATAAAGTCGTGGAGTGAAATACCAGATCAACCACACACCCCCCAAGAATGATAGAACATCATATAACGTGCAACATTAACAAAGGCGAGAGTTAACGTAGACCCTAGTAAGATATAAGCTGGAGCGATGAACGTAGAAGAGAGAGAAAAATAATTCTCGCAGATCTAAACAGAACTCCCAGTTTCTTTGAGGCCGCCCTAGCAACCTTTTGGATGAGGTTTCACGAAGTAACAGTTTTTTTGTTTCATGGTTAAGGCCAAGATGTTTGATTATGTCAGCAGGAGGAGCGAGGGAAAACCGCGTCGAAAAAGGATACAGAAAACAGTATGGAAGTAGTGTTGTTATAGAGAGCGGAGATTTTGTAGAGAGTTGAGTTTTTAAAGAATCTGAATTTTCAGCTAAGGTTGAGGACGACCGCGCAATCTCTGAAAATTCGGTATACGCGAGGAGTCAAGCTGAAGAAATAAGAATCGATAGATTAAGACAGCGAAGGCAAATTTATAGGAAGTAAGAAAGAGTGGGAGAGAAGAATTGAAATGGTTGAAGAATGAGTGGCAGCTTCGATCAATCGCATATGAGTGGAGTAAGACCAAGACTGATGCATGTTGAGAGAGTTAGCATATTCATTAATGAAAGAAGTAAGAAATAAGTGGAGGATAAGACAGAGAATCATGAGAGAACAGCAACCTCAACTACTTAAACCAGTAAAAAGACGAAAAGAGTACGACTCCGGGATAACCACAGTCCGATATGATGAGAGAGTCAGAGATTGAAGTATAATCAAACATGTATCATCAAAGCAAAAGAGAGTGTATTGAGAAACCCAAAGTGAGGTGTCTAATGAGCGGAGCGTTGAGATGACGCGATGATGGGCCTATACCCGGTCAAAGCTTTGGATATGTCAACGCGCACTAACCCACGAGCACAAGAGTCTCCCGCGTAGTTCCTGAGGCGGAGAAACCATAGAGAATCGAATATTAATAGACAATACAATTATATCTATCCCATTTACAAACCAACACAAAGGCACGTACTGCGAGTGCGGAAAGAAGAGAATGAAATACCAGATGATCATAAGGAAAGTATAGAGAGTAAGAAAAGGTTCAAGATCTTATGTTGATAGAATACAAGGTGAGACGCTACATGTGAGGGCGATTAGTTAGAAGGATCAGAGCGGCTTTCCTTTTTTTCGGAACAGGTTGAATATGTTCACCTTCAACACTGAGGAAAAGTGTTAGTATTGAGACATTGAGAATATAGTGAACGATGGGGATATGGCGAGCTCCTTCACGAAGCACACTCCACTATCAAAACTCGGGGGCAAGCAGATGCCAATACCGGGCCACCCCTATTGGCGCTAGAACGATTCAATAGAATCTACAGTGAGGCCAATTAGCACTCCGATCAAATTTATCAAGGCAAAGACATTGTAGACACCTCGAAGAGAGACAGAGAGTGGAGGTATAGGGAAGGCACAAGAATACGTACCTGAGCATAGACTGTGAAGAGAAAATATATATAGAGCCGAAGAGATTTAGAGAGAAATCATGTTAGTCACTAGGAGAAGTGACGCAGACAGAGCCATTCATATTCGTAATAAATGCGGACACTATATGCAGAGATTTACTAATAAGTTGTATCGAAGAAAGATTTTTGCAAGAGGCAAGAGAAGAAATTATTTCAAGTAAGAGAACCAAGGAACTGAAGCGATATGAAGCTTTCATAATCTCTAAGCACATTTGTGTTGTTAAAGGCCGCTTGCCCTCGTACGAAGAGGCCCCTAGTATACCCTGCAGACCGATATTGCGTATACAGTCTGCAGAGATGAAAAGAAATTAGACATGAGCAAAGTGGTAGATATAAAATGAGAGAGCGAGAGAGCGAACTCGTGTATGCCCACCCCCGTTAATCAGTCCAAGTCTCTATCACTAGTGAAATTGGTACACTCTAGAGAAACAGAACACGAGGTAACTGATACCAGTAGATAATAAATGGAAGAAATGGAGTGAGAAAGTATGAAAGTCTAAGAGAGATCAGAGAGAATGAAAAACATGAGCATACCCTGGTCTATCACGACAATTTACAGCTTTCCGTCAGCCATACCTGTGAATGGTCATGAGTAAAGCCGAAAGAAAAGCGTCGATCAGAGTCAAAGACATCATTTCAAAGAAATCTAGATAAGATTGAGAGCGTATAGATAGCCTATCGCATTAAACTGATATCCCCTCCACTCTACCCGATTGCACGCAGAGATGACCACACTTGCATGCTGGAGGGCGTAGAGATGCATAATGAGTAGCTAGATTGGAGAGAAACGTATTGAAGAGGTAAGAAGGTGGAATACTAGTTGTGTGTTCAGAGATATAATAACCGAATTCAGAGGAGCAGAAGTCGGTGTATTATAGAGAGAAGACTAGTGGGGAAACATAGTCAAGTTTGTCAAAGAATTTGAGCGTGGGGCGATCATGCACAGCGAGACAAATATGTATTAGAAGAGTTACTGTATGTACTTAATTTTGTTCCAGGAGTCAGTTCGAAGAATGGGCGTGAAGAAGTCGATTTCAGGGCCTCTTCCCCACCTAAAATCAGGAGTTATGAGAGTGATCCCCAACGATTCAGTGTTGTTGTACATTTGAAATCCCCTAAATAGCAGAGAGAACCTCAGTATTTGGCATATGAGAAGATTGATATGACACAGAGTCTCGTGGAAGCAAAGGAGTTATATAGATATTCCAAAGAAAGAGTGAAAAAATCGTGATTCATAGTTAAAATACGTTGAGTGGAGTATTTGAGAACAAGTAAGCAGGAGAGGCACGAAAAGAGATATATAGACTAGATAGTAGAACAAGAATTAAGAAGTATAAGCCACATAGAGCACGTTTCGAAGTTAGAAGATCTGAGAATAGTCAGAGAGACGGTTACAGGAGACTACCCTCTTAATGAGTTAATTACCTGAAAGATAGGCACAAGCACACCATCACCCTTCAGTACGGAGAGAATTCGTGAGTTCGTCAGACTAGAGAGCAAAAAAGAGTGTGGGTTAGTTAGTATAGGTGATTAGTTATCCTAAATGACGAAGCACACGTGAAGATTTTAGAGATAAAGTTAACACCGTATCTGATATCGGTATAAAGATGCGCTGCAAGTAAGAACAATGCCAGCGCCGATGCACCACAACCCTACCGACGATCTTGTCACACGACACTCTAGACATCTATTAGAAATAATACAAAGCACACAAGTAGACAACAACAGAAGAAAAGATAAAGAGAATATTTGAGGAGTAGTAAAGTGAATGTAAACAAGAACTTAATAAATGAGGTATGAAGACGACTAACTCACAAACTAAATAAAAAAAAAGAGGAGGTGGATATTACACGTATGGTAATAGCCTGATAAACCAAACTATTTAAAATCCATAATAACAGCTTATAGCGCATAGCTACTAAGATATTTTAACAGATTGAAAACTTCAACGAAGATAGAGAAGAGAGAATTGTGAGTAGGAATTATAGAAATAAGTACGACTAACTTAAAAAGTATAACTAAAAATTACTATTAGAATAATAAGAAGAGAAAAATATATCTTAACTAAACACTGAAACAAACTAAAACTTAAGATGAATAAATCAAACTAATTGCGATAAACAAACATGGTTACACTCCTCATAAGACTATTGCTAGTTAAAGCCTGAACGAAGAGAAAAAGAAGAATAGTAACTATAGAAAAATAAAAACTAATAATGCTTTAAATCTACGGAGAGTTTAACTTCTAAGTCCCATCCCGATGACGGTAATAAATGATTTAATTTCACTTTGTACAATTTAATATATAACTCGAACTTTAACAACTAACAAATGACCATATGATTTAACTGTATAACACACATCACGTATTCAACTAAAAGATCAGTAACAACAATTATCAGTGCTTAACATTATTTACAGAAATACAAATCAATCCAAGAAACAAATTTAATCATTTCAGAGTCGGGAGGTAATCTGAAATTAAAATCCCATTATGTCAAAAATATCCATTACTTTTAAAATTTATAATTATATATTAATATAATAACGGTTTAAAATTATTATCATATAGCCGTATTATAAAAATTATAGGTATATATAATTATATATATATATAATAAATATATAATATACATATTATATATATATATTTAATATAATATATAGTATATAATATATACGCAATAGTTATATTATATATTAATATTATATATATTATATATATATATAATATATATTATATATTAATTTATATTAATATCCACATATATATTATTATATATTGTTTCTTCCTATATACTACTAGTACTAGTACTACTATTACTGTCAATTATTCAACCTCATTACAAAAATATATAATGAAGTCCATCCCTAGGATTTAATATAATAAAAAATTTAAATTTACCTGTAACTTATATATACTAATAATGTAGTTACCCTTATCTCGCGTAGCTATATAAATAAGTATATTAATTTTAGTATCAGCTAATACTTATTCAATAACCCAATTTCAACAGTAAGTTGTTTTTCATATCATAAGTATCGTTATTAGGTTTTTACTATCTACATACGTTGAATATATATGCTATATAAAATCCACCACATATATAAATCATATTAAACTAGCAATATTAGTTTCTGTGTCAAATCCACAAATCCAAGATTAAAGTTTAAGTGGCTATCAATTCGATTTACAGTGACATCAAAACTACTGCAATGACGAAAGAGTCCTATAGAAAATGCTTAGTATATATATATCTATAATTTATATCACGTGCAATCTCATAAAGCCCTCTATTTAAAATGGACCAAAATATAGTCATATAGAATATATCACTGATATTATATGCAGTTATCAGATATAAGTAATATAGTTAGCCGAAGATATTTATATTGAATATATATAACGAGGAATATCAAATGACATTACCACGTAACTTAACAATATGCAAAATTTTGTAATAAATTAATGGTAGGTTTCTTACAATAAACCCGGTTTAATTTGTCCGAATAAATATAGTTAATTTAGCTGTAATCTTACTATCATTTTCTCTCGGCTAGTGATATATATAGTATGCATATAAGTATTTTATTTTATCAATATTTATTAAATTACACTACTCACTCTAATAAACCATTATATCCTATATAGTAGGCTATTATCATCTCTCATGATAGGTTACAAGATGCACAACGGACTACTTTCATGGCTCAGGGTTGTGTGATAGTATATCTCCTCTCGTCTATTCTCACCAATACACATGTGCAACAGTCGACTACCTGTTATCATACAATAGGAGGGAATTGCCATGCTCCTCGCATGAATTTATTGATATTATATTGAGAGGAAATTCAGGTGGCATTCGAAAATCCCAGACTCGTTTCGTATTGTGAGAAGAAGAATCACCTTCCTTCAGCGCAAGTTTCCTTTATATTCTGTAGGAACTCCTTGCCATACTCTCTCCTCTTTTCCAAACTGGATTAGTAAATCTTTTGCCTTCTCATTTACGACGCACACGTTACTGCAGCTCACCTAAAAGATTGTTTCGTTAGGCATTGTGTGAGAGAGTTAGGTTACATGTAATTTTATTTCCTGCCCCCTCTTGAATAAGGGCCCATACTAGTACTTCAAACGTGTTCCAAATGGTAACGAGTAGATATATAAAAAATAAAATTATATATTATAAATATATAAAATTATAAATATTATGATATATTTAATAATCATATAATAAATATATAACTATATAATATATATATTATATTATATATATATAAGATATATAATATACTATTATATAATATATTATGAGCTTATATCTACCTTATATATATATACATTAAATTTATATATATATATTATATATATAATAAATATATTTAAAAAATATAATATATATAATAATAATATATAGATTATATATATATAATATATTTGTATAATTATACTAATATATAATATATAATGAATTAATAAAGTATATATTATGGTATTTTATTATTTTTATTATATGTTATATTTATAGTATGTATAGTTTCAAAGTATTAGTAGTTTTTATAATAGTTCGATTATAAAATGTTAATATTTATATAATATTATACCTATTCTGTTTTAATCGCAATAATGGAGTAACACATACGAATATCGGTAATATATATATATGTCATACATGTAATATTCAGTCGAAAAGAAATATTGTATATATTCGATGCTTATAAGCGTTTAATCGCTTAATAGCAAATATATTTTTGTATATCGTAATATGCACATCACTAGTAATATATATATATATATTATATATATGATATAAAGAAACTAAACATCACCTTCATTATAATATTCATGTATAAAAATCGAAAATTTATTTCAATCGATTTAATAAATCAAGAATTTGATTTATATACTATAATATATTAATATAATTAAATAGATATATATATATTTTTAATATATATAATCAACTAATGCTTTCTAAAGATTGTGAAAGAAACGAAATAAAAATAAATAAAGTTATGTGTCTAGGAATAATTAATTATATAAAACATACGAACATTCTTTCATTTATTTATTATGTCTTTTTCTTTTATCCTCTCTCCACCCACTTTCTCACTTCCTTCTCTATATAACCATGACCTCTAAATTTAGGTATTCTCTCGTTCTCTTATTCTATCTACATCTCTCTCTCTCCTTCTCTAATCATCTCATATCCCTACGCAGTAAGACCTAGATTGGTATTTACTCACAAATATCCAAACCTCATTATTAGATATATAATATTGTAAAGTATATTTTTATAAGTAAATGCCTAATATTTTTATGATAATTAATGATTAAAAATATATAAATTAATATTTGTGAATAGAGATAAGAGATTTTCAAGATTTGTGGGTGGAAGTATCGTTGATTAATTTATGAAAAATATACATAAAAAACATATTTTAATATAAAGAAAACTTTAAAGTTCAGATAACTTTTATTGCAATATTAAGAAGTTTGTATATATTTAAGATATATTATTGAATAATTATATAAATATATATATATATTATTATATATATAATATAATATTTAATATATATATATTAACATATAACATAATAAGATATATATTAATAATATATAATAATATTATATATATATATATAATTATTTTATATGAATATATATATATAATATATATATATATAATAATAATAATACTATATAATATTATATATATAGCTATATAGTATATATATATATATATAGATAATTAATATATATATTAATTTCTTTTCTTAGCATTATATATATAATAATATAATAGGATTATATATATATTATATAAATATAATATATAGATAATAATATATATTATAAATATTTATATTATAAGCCTATATTATATATAATAACTTAATATAATATTATATATATATATATTAATATATATATTAATTTATATATATTAATATATATATAATAATATTATAATATAATTATAATTATAATATATATATTAATATATATATATATATATATAATATATTATAATATATATATATATATATTTATTATATAAAATCACATAAAGAACATATATAAGCCCAATTAAAAATTCTATTCCTTTTTCTTTAGTGTTAATATATCCAAAATTTACCATATCTATAAGCAATATATTTATACATCTAAATAAATATAATACCATATATATACTATACGATAAATTCAAATAATGAAATGGTGAGTAAATAGACTAGATGACACCTGGATAGTGAAGTCCACTCACCAGACGAGAGCTCGGTTTGTTATTATAAAGCTGATTCTATTTGAATCCTACTTTATATATGTAGTTTTAGGGATTGCTCAGTTATCTGGTAATAAGTATCGGGTATAATATTAGTCTCTCATTTAGCGCAACATGGGTGTGATATCAAATCCCAGATGAGAAGCATTATTTCATTATATATCTTTACCCATTATCTATGTTCTATTTGTTATTTATAATTATATTAATGCGATTATATCGCAATATTAGTCATATATAATATATAATATATATATATACAGGTTGTTTACGAAATAGAGGGAGTAACAAATTAATAGTGAGGATATTATATCTTATCTATAGTACCATTAACAAGCGTTTATCTGACCCTTTAAAAGGCAATTTGTAAATTGCGCAGCCTATTGTATATGCTGAATAATAAGTTTAGTGAAAGTATATGATTATATATTATGTATTATACTATATATTATATATATATGTGAATATATCGTGTTTTCATTTCCGTAAATAAGTACGATTTAGTATATATAGTGGGATACTACACTAGTATCTCAGAGCATATCAGTGAGGTTGAATGTGGCTCAATTAACTGAGAGTAAACATCTATATTTGAGAATTATCTACTACCATTATTATACTTCAACAGCTTACTAATATCAGGATTCAATTCACTTTAATATTGGAACTCCACGTAACATCTAAGGGATAGCATAGTCGTATAAAGAGAAACAGGTAACGACATAAACTGGCCCGCCCAAGCTCCGAGACTACTACTATTGATAAAACAACGGAATTGATTAGATGCCATTATATTTTCTGGAAGCAAGTAGTTTCGTACCTAAGTGAATACTCCGGAGTATAAACATAGGAGCAAACAGCTTATATTACGTTGCCGTTATGGCGATAATGTATTAAACAGAGTAAGACAAATATAAAATCAAATACTATAACATAATAATCTCACTTAACCCATCAAATTATAGAGGAAAGATATAAGAAAAATAAACTATTAAAAGGCGCCAAATAATGAACATCTATTATCAATGGAGAAGTCATCAACGATAGCTACTTCCCATCTTTTCGGAAGTCACAGTAGAACCTTTTCCTATAAAATAGAATCGATCAGAAAATAAATAATCAAACCACCCAATTAATTAATGAGGATAGTTATATGATAATAATAGAGTAATGTAATACTCATCAGATATAGACAAAATTAAAGATGAGACAAAAAATAGAATTATACATATTAATTAATTAATTATTGAGACATATAACAGATAATAGATAATAAGTATATAAATATTAATTATAATAAAAATAACATGAGATACAAAAAGAAGCAATTAGATAAAAATTACATAAGATAAAACATATTGAAAAAACACATATATAAATTAAATATTATCCCATATTAGCATAAATATATTTTATGAGAAAACGGAGAAGAAGATAATAATAAAATAGCAATACATAGGGATTTAATAATAAGAGTGGTAATTTATGAAATCACATAAAAAAATGAAAAAAAAATAAAATAGATGTTTCCGTTTTAAATACGATAATATTATTAAGCGGCAGTATGTAAGAGCACACTGTCGAAACTAAGTATAGAGAAAAGAGAGGAATAAAAGACAAAATCTAGTAAGTTAAATAATATATATTTATTAGATAATAAATGCACATATAAATGTATACCTAGTAAGATAGAATGAAATATATCACACTAATGAAATTATAAAGAAGATAATCATGACAATTTTATAATGTAACTGAGAGAGAGTAGATAAATAGAAGATTATATTTATATAATAATAATCCGAGTAATTAATAATAAAATAAGTTATTTTACATAAATAGATATGAGATGAGAGAGAGAGAGAGAAGTGAATAATAAAATATACATTCAACACGATTGTATAGAATAAGATAATTAAATCTATAATAAAGTGAGACAATATAGAGAGTCATTATCTTGTAATATTGAGAATAGTTGAAATCACATCTAACGTATTACATAAAAAAGCACCGCAGTTACCCTATGTGCTCCCATATAGGACATACATCTTGACGACCTATCCTAAAGAGCAGAGTTAAACTCAAAGTACCTTATCAAAGTATGTAGTAGCGTACAAAGTGATATAAAGATCATGATAATGTCTAAAGCACTAAACCACGCCCAGACTTGTGAGAATAATATGAGTCTTCAATATATGCAAAACCATCACTCACATAGAGATATACTCCTTCCTTCACTGTATGCTCAGTAAAACACCATTCCCATGGGAAATCAAAGAATGTATACGACTACACAAGTCGTCTACTCTGATCGTACTATTTATGTTAGTAAGCGATAATGACCAAAAAAACGTTATATCGCAGTAAGAGATGTGTATAGTCTTTCCTGCAGAGACCTTAATTTATTAGAACAGAAAAAACAGATTATATAATAGTGATCTGGGGAAACCCCAGAGAGTAAAGAATTTAATATCAGTATATAAGAAGTAAGGATAGAGATTATATTAATTAGAAAAGTCATATAAGTGGTTCATCTTCAATAAAATGATACTTATGAATATAAATAGATATAATGGTAGGAGCGGCACTAAACTACATCACTGGAGGTCATTTCATGAGATTGAACGTTAATAAGCAAGTTCAGCACTGTATCTTAAGCATTTAAGAGAGATAAAAGCAATTGGTACAGAAGTTCATGTGAACCGTTGAATAAATCATACAAGACTGATGATTCAGATGAAAATTTTGATAAGTAGAGAGAGTAAGATGTGTATCTTAATTTGGAGTACACTAATATATAGTCGAAAATTAGGTATTAGTCAAGTTGTAGGTATAGTGAGAGCAGATTACAGAACAACAATGAAAATTTAGATGTATATTATAATAGATTCAGTTAGTTTATCTTATAAAGCCTATTATTATAGAATATATCGGGACAAGCTCTAAATCAAGACACTTAAGTGAACAAACAACTATACATTGCAAACATATTAGACCACTAAATTAGCTCATTCGTCTGAAATTGAAGAGAGAATAGCTATATCAACAGAGTTATAGAGAGTTTATGAATAGTCAGAGAACTGAGCTCAAAAAATCCTAGTTTATCGGTTAAGAAAAAGAGTTTAGGCTCGGAGGAGGAGAGACAACGTATGTATCGTATGAGTTTATATATATAAAATAATATGAGGTTTGGAGGAGGAGATAGGTTGATGTATATATTATTTCATAATCAAAATTAAAATTAAATTTACACCTAGAGGTTTAGCCATAGTTTCGAAGGAAGAATAACGTAAATTATCATGATAGCTGGACAATTCCGTCGGCATCGCAACTTGCTCAACCTGGAGGCTTCAATGGCACTATATAATATGGCTGTAATTAGAGTATAGAGGGATAAAGGGGTTGTTTGTTGAGGAAGGCCACCCATATAAAAGGGCATGATAGCCTATATATTTTTTAGTAAGTGTGAATGGGACCCTACCAGTTTTAGCCACTCCAACTCATATTAATAATAATGAGACACAAATTTCGGATTATCAGTACCGATTATTTAGATCACACTATATATAACTACCAGATTAAGTAGCTTATTCTTTATATGACCTACTGAAAACGTGTTTTCCTATATGTGTTTATTCATATAGTCTGTAGTCATTTAGTTTCAAAAAATTTCCAATTTTTTTCACAAAACCCATGTTTTTAGACATTTTTCGTATCTAAGATCTGCTCAGAATTTTTTCAGGACACTAACCTTCAAACGTTAAAATATGCATATAATGGCTCAAGTAATCCATTTGGGACATTTGATTTATATATATTTACGATTTTTTGAGATTTTGTGTAATCTTTCAAGCGTTGGGGGGGGGGACTCTGGATCCATCCTTTTATTGGATATTTGAAATTAGAAAATTGCATAGATTAATATAATATATATATTTATTTTTATACTATGTTATTGGCGAATATGGTATGATATTTTCAGGATAGGGCATATTTAGTCTGGCGTGAGAGGCATTCATTATTATATCATTAGATTAAATTATCTATTTTATTATTTAGTTTCATAGCTGCATTAATTAATTTATTATGGAAAACAAAATTTTTCAAAGAAAAAAAAATATTATATGTCCAAATATTTTCTTATAAGAATGTATACAATGACACATTTACTTGGACGAGCTTAAAATAAAATAATAACAGTAACGAAAAAGAAAAGTTGATCTAGAGGCTTCTAGAGCGAATATACTAATCTGATAGATATATATCGATTGAGTGATCCGCTATACTTCAGAAAATATAAATGATAATATTATCCTTAAAAATAATAATTAAATTGTTCACATATAAGATAGAGATACTGAAATTTAAGTGAGTTTATTGTACAAAATCCAATGAAATCTATGACTATATATATATACTATATCTATTCGCACTCTATACGCTTCACCCATACATCAAGGAGAGTATTTCAGGAGAAAGATGCTATAGAGAGAATGAGATTTCCAGATGGTCTAAGAAGTGTGAGTTAAGAGGGTTTCAAAGATCTTAGATAGAATACAAGGTGAGAGCTGATAGGTCGATATTAGAAGATCAGAGCGCTTCCATATTTTCGGAATAGGTTGCGTGGACATGTGTGAATTCACGTGCTGTCCACCACTGAGGGGAAAGTGTTAGTATTGAGGACATACCATAGAAATATAGTATTGAACAGAGGATGGGCCAGCACGAAGCACATCTGCCTCAAACCTCGGCGAGGTATGCTCAATCGCGGGTACCCCTCACCGTATTCTATTCCTTAAAACGTTACAATAGATCTCTGTAGATGCTTAATATGCACTCCGTAATCCATATTTATCAACAGACATAAAGACACCTAAATGCACCTGAGGAGCGGAGAAGGGTGAGGAGTAAATAGTGTAATTCTACAGAATCGGCTATATATACAATATAGTACTTTACTAGACCTTTCTGTATAGAGGATAATAAAATAAGAAGGCCGAGAGATATGGATCATTATTCAATAGTTGGTAGAGAGTTACCAAATACAGAAGCCATCAGATGCGTAATAAGAGAAGGAAAGGCAGAATTTAACAGAGTTGTTAGATGATGTTTATTGGCAAGCTGCCAGAAATATATCATATCATATAGTATATATTTAAGTAGGAGACAGGGTCTAGGCGCACTATTCGATTAGATGAAAGCTACGCTTGTCTCGAGTCGATAGAGTCATCCCTACAACGATTTATCTTAAGTGAATCGAAGATCATTATATACAGTAAGATAGCTAGATAGTGAGAACGAGAATTTTAAAGTACATCCACCCCCGTATATAAACTGCTGTCTCTAGCCTGGAATGCCATGAAAACAGGCTACGATATCTTTTACCTTGGATTATGAGGCAGAAAAAGATTTAGATCCGGAAGAAAGGAATGAACCTGCTCATCCGTCAACGATTACAGCTTCCCACTTAATGGCAGAAGCCGAAAAAGCAAGATACTAAAAGCAAGTCATTATATATATCCAATTATAGTTAGCGTAGTATAATAACCACACTGCAATGCCCCCTCAATATTCACCCCTCAGATAAATATATGTTGCCCACTGAAAATAAACGCGTTATGGGACAGTATCTTATGAGCAGATGTTGTAGAAGACTAAATATATTAATAGTTATTAATAAGAAAAATTAATAAGGTTGTGCGTGCACATTACCCTGCGGGAATCTTGTATATATTATTCATATCTGATAGAGAGGTAAAGGACTAGTGCTGAGTGTATGGAAACAATTAAGTTCAGTTATCGCTTCAAAGAATATTGTTGGGTACACGCGATCCGGAATTGTGAAGGTTCTTTTAGTGTATCTAAAGTTTATGCATCGCAGATCGATCGAAGAATGGCTGAAGGATTCGCCTCTTCCCCACCCTAATCAGTTATAATGATAGATATCCCATCCTCTCCTTACAATATTGTATCGTGTAACATATGAAATCCTCATAATAGAGGTACATCAGTATTGTTATGATGGAAGAATATATATATATATAAACAGTTATCAGAAATAGTAACTTCTAGTGAGAGGTAGTTAGATATTCAAAGAAAGAGTGAAAATCCGTTCTGTTAGGAGAACAGAAGTAGCAGAGGCACAAGACTTATGTAGTAGAATGAATTAAAGATTTTGGCCACAGAGCTCGAGTAGAGCGATTCAGTAGGATATTTCACGATAACGTGATATTGTACATTGAGTTATTTAAATGAATTATCCAAATCCACACAAGGCACGTCACCACATTCAGGACGAGACGAGGATATGAGTCTCACAGAAGACAAGGTCGATTATTTAAATGAATAGAAGGTACTTTGAATGCGACTCAGATAGGTGAATTGACGGAGTCCCTTCTCATAAGAATTATTAGACTAAAAAGCAGAGTATGATTATAAAGTGCAGATAAAATAAGCTCTCAATGATTTGTTTTTGAAGTCCATTGACCGACTTATTATCCACTTCACAAATTATATCTGTTTAACAAACACAAATCATTAAAAAAAATTAGACACTAATAATAAATAATATGTTACTTATTTAATATAGAAATATATAGAACAATATATTAAAAAAATTAAAGCATTACACAACAATATAATATAAATTTTAAAAAATCATCTTTGCCTTTTATCATAATAATATATACCTAGAAATAAAATCACATAAAATCGTTAATCACCACACTTATAACAATCTTCTTTTAAATTGACTAAACTTATCAACTATATATCTCTTTATATGATACAATCCCTACAACTAAAAATAATTGAGGCAAATAATATAGAGCTGGATTAAACAATTCTGTGATAGCAAAATTCAAACGCTAACTCTTAAAAATTCACTATATAACTCAAATATTACAATAATAATATAGAAAATACTAATGCAAATGTGCTTCTCCACACATTAATTAAATACATTGAAAAAACTAACTGGCACGAACTTTGGCCAACATAAAGAAGCACTTTAATCTAACACTCCTATCACTTGCTATCACCTACAAAGAAAAAAATAGATAAAACCCTAATATATTATATCTTTTAAAATGAAATAATATACTCAAAAAATCTAATTGAACTATAAACCTTCATATAGAAAGCTGAATAATAAATAGACCAAATATAATATTTAATCTTATAGATAAAGAACATCACCATCACTACAAAGACTACTAACCATTAATTAACATATAACTAAACAATTATAAAAAAGACGAGATCTCTAAACATCATTTCGATCCAGAGCACAGAACAGCAGCACAAATAGACTAAGTAAAATAACAAAACGAGAAAGTCACATTCTTCACCGACCAGTCTGCGACCTGATACCTCTGACTGCAAACCAAATAATGAGTTAAGAATTTTACACGAGTGTGAGTCCTAATCGGACCGACTAAGACTATTCGCACACCTGTCTCACAACTATTCACACTAAAAGAATAAAAAACCAATATCATATCAAACATATACTTAAAAATTCGGTAATGATCTCCACCTTATTTAACCATCATCACCACACCACCCACGCATCTACTCCTCCGTTATACGTCAATCTACACATCACACATAATGTTACATATATTAATATTATATAATAATATATATATATATAATATATAATATTATAGATAATATATTCATTATTAATTATAGAAATATTCTATATATTATAGAAATATTTTTAAATATTCTAATATATATCCGTTTAATATATTAATTAGATATTCGACTATATTATTTATATATATATATAATTATATATAATATAAATAATATATATATATTATATTATATATTTATATAATATATTAATAATATATATTAATATATATATATTTATATATATATATATTATTAATAATAATAATATATATATATATATTTTAATATATAAGATATATTTAATATAACTTACTTTCTTAATATATATATAAACGATACATATCATCCCAAATAATATATAAGTATATATATATATATATATAATATATTAAATAATTATATATATTAATTAATATATAGTATAATATAATATATATATATATATATTATATATATATATTAATAATATATATATATTATATATATAGATATATAATATAATTAATATATATTAATATTAATATAATATATAATATATATAATATTATTATATATTGATTAAATACCCATATAATATAGTATAATATATATCAATAGTTAATATATATATCTAAATATATATATATTAATATATTGATATATTATATATAAAGATATATATAATAATGATATATATATAATAATATAGTATAATATATTATATATATATTATAAATATATAATTATATATATATATATTATATATATATATATTCATATATAATATAAATATTATATATTATTAGTATATAATAATATATATAGAAAAATACTTATTTCATATATATATATAATATATATATATATATAATTAATATTATATAACTTATATTATTATATTATTAAATTAATATATACAAATAATATTAATAATAATAATATATATATAATAATATATTATATTATATATATAGTAAATATTTAAATATTATACTATTATATATGATATATGTAGTGATATATATACTATATATATAATTTATATATAATATAGTAGTAATAACTATATATTATATATAATATAGATATATTACTTTTTCTTAAGGTATCATTTACAACGAATATAATTAGCTCAGGGAGTTGCCGCTCAGCAGATTCCAATCATCCATATGCATAATATCGACTATTAGCTTAAAACAAAGGAGGGTGCACTATGCTAATCGCGTAATGAATAATTTATTAGTAGTCAGGTATAGCATATCGAAATTCCACCTAAGTAATTATCGTTGTAGGGGCCTCTCTATTCCTATCCACTATCTGTCTTGATGGTACTCTTATGCGATCATATCACTTGATTTTACCAACTGTATATTTAATATCTTTCTCATCTCTTAAGTAAATCACCACGTCTGCTACTCTAACCTATAAATAATTTAGCATAAGTAAGTTAGTCATTGTGGTTTTCATGTCATTATTATATTTACCATGCCCTCTTAAAGTTTTGAAAATTTTATCAGATAAAGTAGAGGTTAGGTAATTCTGTATATAAAAAAAATTAAAATAATTAAATCTTTGATGCGTTTCAACTATATATTTATATGTTATTTATATATATAGATATATAATATATTATATATAATATATATATTTATCTATTATTTATAGTATAATTATATTTGTATATTTATAGCAAAGAAAAATAAGATTAGATATACTAAATATTAATTAATATATATAATAATATTATAATCTAATATATATATATACTATGATATATAATATAATATATTAATATATATAATAATATATAATTATAATTATATATATACTAGTTATATATAATATATATAATATTTAAATAATATATATACTATATATATATATATATTATATTATATAATAGGGTACATATTATCTATATTTGCGGTGCGTATATATATAGATATATATAAAATATATATATATATAATTATATATATATATTATAATATAAATAAACTTCCTCTATATAGATAATACTAATTATAATTGCAGCTCAAGTAAAGCACAGTATAACGTAACCGACTATAAATATAGTATATATTAGTTGATTACTACACTCAATTCAATTATTAATATACATATATAATGATATTATTATATTATATATATATATATATATTAATATATATATTATATATACTACTCGTCATTGATATTTAACTTACAAATATTACTATACTCTCACTAATTTATCATAAGTATATACCCGGACTTAGATACCCATATACTAATATAATAAACTATATAACACATACCATATCTTATATAAGTATATAATTATAATTAATATATACTACAATATGATGCAAGAGTCAATAAACTGAACTTTGAGGGAAATATTTGGGGATACGATAGGTGTAATTTATACTTTATATTATAGTTAATATTATATAAATAGAAAAGCTTGTCAACTTAATATTATTTATTATCATTACAGGTATAGTTGGCAACTTTAATTCATGTGTATATTATTATAATGATAATAATTATATTCATAATATATATAAGGAATCTTCCCTCAAAAGAATTCTTGACTGCTGCCATTCAATCATAGTAGAGATACTATAGTAATATATATACTTATATCACCACTTTATTATTTACTGCAAGCAAATAAAAGTGCACAAATACCTATTATACGTACTAAATAATATCCTAATTTAAATATACAGGCTACTAAAGTAATAAAAGATATACACATAAATACAATAATGGCATCCTAAATAATACAATAATAACTAATAATATATAACAATTAGTGGATACACACTTTATATTGTAATTATAACTAGCATAATGATCACTTTGTTAAAATAATTTTATAGTTTTAAATCTTTACATTTATTATTTCTACTAAAAAACCTTCTCATTCTGATAATAACAAATAAAACAACAACAATTATTATAAATAAAATAATAATAATAATATAATAATTATATAATAATAAATTATAATAATAATTCTATAATAATATACTATTAATATAAACATTGAATATATATTACATAATACTTATCATTAACTAAGCTTAAGTTATAATAATTAATATAAACACACACAATATAATAATAATCAATAATAATAATACATATTAAATATAATAATATAATCATATAAATTGAATAATAATCAATAATAATCAATATTTAAAATATAATAATAATCACCATAATAATAATAATGCACAATAATATAAATTAAATATAATATAATAATAATATAATAAATTAATAAGAATAAATATAATAATATATTATATATTAATAATTAATAATAATAATTAATAATAATAATAAATAATTATAAAATATCATAATTATAATTATAAAAACAATAATTAACGCATCTATGATTAACAATACAAAATAATAATTAAATAATTAATAATTATAATAATAATAATAATAATAATAATATAATAATAAAATATATATAAATAATATAAATTAAATAATTAATAAACAATTAATAAATAGATAAATAACTTGAAAAGGATAAATAAACTTAGGATGATATAAAGTTATATTTATTAAATAAATAATTAAAATCATAATTCATTAATAATTAAATATATAGTTATAATTTAATTATATAATTAATAACACATATTATAAATAATTAATAATAAGAGCGATTTAAAAGAAATACAGAGAAATAAAAAATAGATAAAAAAGATAATCAAAATATATATTCATGTATATTAATAACAATAATAATTAAATAACAATAATAATATATAACAATAAATAATTAATAAATAACAATTAACAAAATAAACATACAATATTAATATAAATAATAAAACACTCTAAAAACTAATATATAAAATAAAAAATAATAAGAAAATAATAGAAAAATCAATATAATAATAAAAAGATAAAAAAATTAATAATAAATATATATAATTTAACTAATAAATATAATTAAATAATTTAAAAATAATAAATTAATACTAAAAATATAATAATTAAGAATAATATATATTTTATAAATTAAAAATAAAAAAATAATATATATATTAATAAGTTAATATAAATAATATAAATAATAATAAATAATAATAAATAAAAATTATATAAATAATTGAAAATAATAAAAAATATAAAAGTAATAAATAATATAATTTAATTATTATAAATACCCAAAGATTAATTATTATATTATGAGTAAGTGAGTAAGAATAAGTATCTGATCTCTATTTTCTTAATATGTTATATAAATCATTTTATATATAATATTATCTATGATATTCATATTGACTAAATGATTATTTTAACATCTAATTATTATAATTAAGATTAAATCATATAAGAATGATATAATTAATTATAGTGTAGAAGTTCTTAGAATTCCGATACTATTATCTCGTCGATATATACTGTCTATGTACTTTTGTTACTTGTTAGTTTATTTTGAGCTCGGTTGATTTTTAGTAGACTTTTATTATTATCTCCTCTAACTTTTTTGGGTTTTAGGATTAGCTTACACTGAATAAAGCAAATCGGGACATTTCACTCATCTATAATATTTCACGACAAAATACATGGGTATGGTATACAAACCCAGTAGACGTCTCAGTAATTTTCTTATTTTACTCATTCTACATTATTATGTTCATTATTGTTTATTTATATAATTTATTAAATTGTCAATTATATTGATAATAATAACTAATATATAATATATATAATATATATATATATATATAATATTAATACTATATTAATATATTATTATATATATAAATATATAATAATATATATAATTTAATATATATATATATATATTATAATATTATATTAATATTATATTATATATATTATATATATATATATATATATATTTATGATTTATATATATTAATATTTTATATATATATAATATAATAATATAATTATATATTATTAATATATATATATTAATATATTATAATTATAAGATATATATATATTAAATATATAATATATAATATATAAGATATATATATAATATTATATAATTATGTATAGTATATAAGTAATAGTTGCTATATTAGATGCCAGGATTTATGATATTATATAGTTATATTTACCATATTAATTATTCACACTACTTCAAACAGGAAAATATTATTAACATTAATATAATACTTGTAAGAGTAACCAAAAAAAAAACATAGGCTCACTAGCACTCTGTACTC
>JABUQX010010869.1:5000-7500 GCA_015478945.1 Trachelipus rathkii
TATATATATATAATATATATATATATATATATATTATTATTATTATTTTTACAAGCCTTATTAAATTATTAGTGGTACGTGCAGCTTTCCTAATACATATTTCCTTCATCCTCGCCTCACCCACCTCCTCCATTCCATTCTTTCTCTCGCCAACACCCTACCTTCTTCCCCTCATCCCTCTCTCTTCCAGCATTTTCTTTATTCCATCCATCCACCTTCTCTTGGTCTCCCCTTCCTCTCCTTTCCTATCCCCTCCCCTCCAAACTCTCCTAACACCCTCTGCTCCTCATTCTCGTCCCAGATGTCCAAACCATCTCACATTCCCTACCCCTCTTCTAAAACATTCTTCCAATCACATCTCTCTCTCTTATTACCCTATTCCTAATCCCCTCTCTTTTACTAACCCCACAAACTGCTCTCAACCCTTTCATCTCAAACACTTCAAATTCTTCTTGGACCTAGCATTTAACACCCATGTTTCACACCCATATGTACCGCTGGAACACAAAATTTTTCAAACATACTTATCTTGAGTTTATGTGATAAAATCCCCCCTTCCATAATTCCCTCAAACCACTCAATGCTCTCCATTCCTTCTCCTACTCTATGATTCTATCTCTTCCTTCATCCCTCTTTCCTTACCCAAATCCATCCCTAAATATCTGAAACCCTTTCTTCTTCCAGTACTACAACCTCCTACTCTAATCTCTAACTCCATCCCTCATCTGTTTCCTCCTCTTCAAACACACTACCACTTTACTCTTACCTGGATTTATCTTAAGACCCTTTTGTCCACACACTCTCTCAAACTCCTTCACCAAATACTTTCAGACCTTCTGAATCCTTCGCCACCAAGGTAGTATCATCCGCAAAAATAGTATCCTGTTCACTTCCATCCTATCACCCCCTTCCATCATTCCACCCCTCCTCCCCTCCTCTCAATTCCCTGCAAACCACTCTCCATAAATAATTGAAAAAGCCACGGCGACATTACACATCCTTGTCTCAACCCTCTCTCCAAAACATCTCACTTTCCCCTCCTAATACTCTCACCCCATTCTGCTATTCCTATTAAAGCCTAAATACTTTACCTAAATTTACCCCTACTCATCGTTCCCTCCCAGCACCCTCCATAATTCAACCCTCTTTCACTCTATCATATGCTTTCTCCAGATCTAAAAAAACCCATACACCTTCCCTTTCCTTTCTAAACCTTTCTTCACAAGCATCTTCATTGTGAATACTTGTCCACCACATCCCCTTCCCCATCCTAAAATCCTCCTGTTCCTCCCCCCATTCTCTCTTCCGTTAATTCTCTCACCCTCTCAATTAGTATTCTCCCATACACCTTTCCCCTACTACACAAAAGAAAATACCTCTATACATTACCACACTCCATCCTATCCCTTTCCCTTTATACAGGGGAACCACAAACAACCAATTCCTCGCAATCATATGGAACCTCTTTCCTTCCTCCAAACATAAATTATATAACCTGTACAGCCATCCTCCACCCCTCTGCCTTCCCATCTGTAACATTTCCATACTCCCACCATCTAGACCTGTGGACTTTCCTTTTTTCCCTTTACGTTAACGCACTGTCCCTAATAATTTCTTCATATTCCGCCGTCCCTCTTCACCTCCCATCCTCACCTCTTGAAAATCCTCATCTTCTTCCACCCATTCATTCAATATATCCTCTAAAATATTCCCCCATCTTTTCCTTCACCCTATCCTTCCCTCCTATCCATTCCCCATCCCCTCTCTTAACCCTCTCCCCTAACCCCCCCCCCTTCTTCTTGTCTTTTTTTATTACTTCTTCAGAATATTTGCTTCCCTGTTTCAAAATTTTCTGTCACTTTTCTACACCATTCATTTTTTGCATTTCTCTCGCCCTCTCCACCGCCCTCTTTGCTTCCATCTAACCCCTCTATATCCTCCCCGCTTCCCTCTCCTATTCCCAAAACCATTTCAAACATAGACCTCTTTTTTCTATTTTTCACTGCAAATCTTTCAACCTCTCATTCCACCATTCACTTCCTTTCTTTCTACTTGCTCCCACCTTTTTTTACTCCGCATATCCTTCTGGCTTCTTCACAAATTGTCTCTTTAAATCTCTTCCACTCCTCCTCCACATCCCTAATTTCGTCCTCTCACGTCCCTCCCACCTATCCTCCAACCCCTCCCTAAACTCGCTCTTACAACAATTTCTTCCATCTAATTTTTCCACCTTAATGACTTCTATTTTCCTCTTTTTTTTTCTTCTTTAACGTTACCTCTCCCCTTACCTTTAACCTGCAACACAAATAGTGAATCAGATAACTCTACCTGCCCTACTGAATACATTTACATCTTAGTAACTCTGCCTCTATCCTATCTATTTATACACACATAATCCAGTAACCGCCCTCCCCCCCGTTATCTCACTCCTTCCATGTATACTTATGGTTTTTCACTTTCTTGAACCAAGTTTTCCAATATCAATCTTCTATCCAAGACA
>JABUQX010010869.1:12500-45000 GCA_015478945.1 Trachelipus rathkii
CAATAATAATAATAATAATAATAATAATAATAATAATAATAATAATAATAATAATAACAATAATAATATTAATAATAATAATAATAAAAATAATAATAAAATTAATAATAATAATAAATAATAATAATAAATAATAATAATAATAATAATATAAAATAATAATAATAATAATAATAATAATAATAATAATAATAATAATAATAATAATAATAATAATAATAATAATAATAATAATAATAATAATAATAATAATAATAATAACAATAACAATAACAATAACAATAACAATAACAATAATAATAATAATAATAATAATAATAATAATAATAATAATATAATAATAATAACAGGTTATAATAATAATAATGATAGGTTGTGTTTAACCGGAGCTCCAATGGGATGAGTTGTGTTCATGATGTTTTAGTTATTATTTCCATTAAGTGTGTTTATTCATTAAGTGCTCTTCTTCTTTAATTGCTTTTAATCATTATGGTTTTAATATTTTTAAAATTAGATCACCCTTATAAGATAAGCTATTTGTTTTAATTTTTGTTTTAGAAACTTTTTGTTTGTTAGATAGTCATAGATAGTTTTTAGCAGGGTTGTGGAGTCGGTTCAAAAATTTTCCGACTCGGACTCCGACTCCACCCTCTTCAGAATTACCGACTCCAACTCCGACTCCGGCTCCGACTGCGACCTCTTGAAAATTACCGACTCTGACTCCGACTCCACCCTTTTGAAAATTACCGATTCCGACTCCACCTTTTTGAAAATTACCGACTTTGACTCCGACTCCGACTCCACAATCTTCAAAATTACTGACTCCGACTCCGACTCCACCCTTTTCAAAATTGCCGACTCCGACTCCGACTCCGACTCCACTCTCTTCAAAACTACCGACTCTCCGACTCCGCGACTCCGACTCCGACTCCAACTCCACAACCCTTGTTTTTAGGATTGTGAAATAAATACGTACTTTAGATAGCACTAGGTTATATTTTTCTTCGTCTTTTTTAACTTAAGTTTTTAGTGTTTTTATTTTTTTTTAAACGTGTTTTTTTTTAGCACAGCCCTTACGTATTTGGTTAAAATTATTTTAATTTATATCTATTCAGTTTTATTTTGAATAATTGTAATTTTTTTTTTCGTAAATTTGTGATGGTGTGCGGGTGCGTGAGTGTTTTAAACTTTGTAGTATTTTCATCATATTTACATATTTATTATAAATACGGTTTTATCGTTTTAACATTTACGAGTTTTTTTTAGTGTGTGAACAATTTTAACCTGTGTTTTTTTCTGTTGTTTTTTGTTTGTTGTGTGTGAGTGTGTTTGATGGCAGATTTGCTCAGGCGCGGGCTGGTTCTATTGACTTTACTAACACCGCGCTTACCACTCTAACTCCAGTATCCGTTGGAATACCACCTCTCTAATTCTAACCCTAACCTTTTGCTCTTGTCTGAGACACAGATGGCTAAGAATTCGTCCTCTAACTCGTTTAATATATCCAACTATAACTTATTTCATAATTTCCGTCTAAAGGGTTGGAGGCATGTGCCTATTTAAACAATAAACACTCCTGTAACCAGTCTCGAGAATCTGAATCTCCTAAACTTCGATGTTCGTTACTTTAAATATTTCATCCTTATTTTTCAATGGTCAATGTGGCTTCTTGCTTACTGTTCTCTTAACAGAAACAGATTTTCACGGCTTTTTTGAATATCTTACTACTTCTCACGAGACTGTTATATCTTCTCATCCAAATACTAAAGTCCTCTATTTAGGGGATTTCAATGTACACAACATGAATTGGTTGGGTTCTCTCATTACTGATTTAGGTGGAGAAGGAGGCCTAATCATTTAGTATTCTCAACGATCTGGAGCAACTAATTAAAGAACCCACACACATTCCGGATCATCCCAACCAATTCTTGAACACACTTGACCTATGTTTCACCACTAGTCCTTCTCTCTATAAATACACCACCTTCGCTCCTATTGGTAAATCTGACCACAACCTTATATCTCTTAATTTTAATACTTTCTCTCCAACAGCTCCATCCTGCCCTACGCGTTTTTTCTGGCACTTTGATCGGGCCGATTGGGGGGGCCTTGCGTTGCTTCTACGCTAACTATAATTGGAATGACTGCTTTGACTCTGGTGACGCTTCGGCTTCTGCCGATAAGGTGGGAGCTGTAATCGTGGATGAGATGAGCAGGTTCAATCCTTCTTCGACTAAATCTTTCTCTCCTCATAATCCATGGGTTCGATCGTGCTTGTTCTCTGGCCATTCAGGCTAGAGACAGTGCGTATTGGGAGTGGAAAAATTCTCGTTCTCCTATCACTCTTGCTAATTTTCATTCAGCTAGAAATCGTTGCAGGAATACTCTTCATTAAACGAAAGTGCGCTAACCTCCTTGGTTCTCCTACAGACAAATCTTTCTGGCTTCTTCCAAAAACATCTCCAACAACTTCTGTAAATCTGACTTTCCTCCACTTATTCGCTCTGATGGTTCTGTTGCTAATTCTCCAACTGAAAAGGCCAATCTCTTCGGCCTCCTATTTTCCTCCAACTCAACCCTGGACTATTCTGGCATTCCTTTTCCTACTCCTTCTCCTCTCAGGTGTCCTATGCCTTTGCCTTATGTGATTACATTATCGGGTTGGAATGGGCTCCTGAAAATCTATTGAATGTTAGGAAGGCGGGTGGCCCGGATGGCATTCCTCCCCGTGTTTTGAGGGAGTGTGCTTCCGTGCTGACCCCGCACCTTGTCCAACTATATTCTCTATGTCGTCGATACTAACACTTCCCTCATGTTTTGAAAGCACGCACATGTCCACCTATTCCGAAAAAAAGGAAGCCGCTCTATCTTCGTAACTATCGCCCAATATCTCTCACTTGTATTCTATCTAAATCTTTGAAACCTTCTTAACTCTCATTTCTTAGATCATCTGAATCTCATTCACTTCTTTCCGATCGCCAGTATGGCTTTCGGCGCTCGAGGTCTACTGGCGATATACTTTTCTCTATCTTACCGATTTATGGTGTTCCGCCCTTAGGATCTACGGGAGACTTGCGTGGTGGTGCTTGACATATCCTAAAGCATTTGACTGAATATGGCCCGCGTCACTGCTCCCAAGCTCCCCTCCTTTAGGGTTTCGAGAGATCGATCCTGGCTTATGCTAGCTTTCTTTAGCTCGGGAACAAATATGCTTCTACCGATGGGTGCGAATTCTCCTTCTTCTTCTGTCAATAGTGGTGTTCCTCAGGGTTCTGTCTTATCTCCTACTTTATTCTTACTTTTCATTAATGATCTTCTCACCTGCACATCTAACTCTATCCACTCATATGCCGATGGACCGACTCTTCATTCTTCACTCATTTCAATTCTGCTCCCTCTTTTACTTCTAGATGCCTCTCGTCATAATCTTTCCGATTCTATTCTCGCTGATCTGGATAGAATTTCCGGATTTGGTCGTCTCAACCTTGTGAAATTCAATTCTTTAACAACCCAACTTCTAAAAATCTCCCTCTCAAAGACACCTCCTAACTTTCCTATCTCTTTCGACGGTTCTCTCGTCTCTCCTGTTGGCAATATAAACATCCTTGGGCTTAACATAAACAAAAAAATGTCTTGGAACCCTCACATCACAACGGTTGCTAGGGCGGCCTCAAAGAAACTGGGAGTTCTGTTTAGACTGCGAGACTTTTTTTCCTCTTCTCGGTTACTCCAGCTGTACAAGGGCCTCATCCGCTCTTGTATGGAGTACTGCTCTCATATCTGGGGGAGGGGGCTCTGGTTTTACCCGGCTTTTAGATAGGGTCGAGTCAAAGGCCAAAAGTCTTATAAATTGTTCCGTACTTTCCAGTTCACTTGACCTTCTTTCTTTGCGGCGTGATGTTGGTGCTTTATCTCTTTTCCATAGTTACAGTGGCAGGTGCTCGAGGGAACTTATCACTCGCGTACCTTCACCTTTACGTCGCCCTCGTAGCACAAGGGGTGCTGCTTCTGCACATGAGTTTTGTTTTGATATTGGTAACTCCAGACTAGTTCGCTGCGGTGCTTCCTTCTTTCCTGCCACATCTGTTCTGTTTAATTCTCTTCCATCTTCTGTGTTTCCTTCTGAATTTAATCTCCCCCACTTCAAAGCATTCGTCTGCGCTCATCGTAATTTGCGTTAGTTGCTCGATTCTGAGGCGTGCAACACCCCCTCCTTGAATAGGGCTCTGCCCGTGAGTGGTAGTGACAACTTTAAAAAGAAAAGAAAAGAAAACTAATAATAATAATAATAATAATAATAATATTAATAATAATAATAATATAATAATAATAATAATAATAATAATAATAATAATAATAATAATAATAATAATAATAATAATAATAATAATATAATAAGTGAATAATAATAATAAATAATAATAATATTAATAATAATTAATCATATTAATATAATACTATAATATAATATATAATAATAATAATAATAATAATAATAATAATAATAATAATAATAATAATAATAATAATAATAATAATAATAATAATAATAATAATAATAATAATAATAATAATTTGAGTAAATAAAAATTGGAGTTGTTATTAGGTAACAAATGTTAAGTGTAATAATTATTACAATGAAAAGGCTGAAGACAGTTGCAATCATTACTTAATCTTAACTTGTTATAATAACGGGTACTGTGATGGTAGCCAGTTTGATGTTAATAAAATGGCTAGATTTTACAAAAGCAAAATCGCCGAGTTTGTTATTTATTAAAATTTATTTAGATAGCAAGTTTTTATTTTTCTAGCAAAAGATTTAATAGATTTTTCGGTTTTAATGTCTTGTGACATTGAGTAGTAAAGTTTAGCTGCTTTGTAGCTGGCGCATTGAGTGGCTCTTTTTAGTCTACAGAAAGGAGCGTTTATATAAGTATTATTTCTTAAATAAATTCCATTTGCCTCACGCCTTGCTTGGTTTGAGTGAGAATTTACTAGGAAAAGTTGCAGGCATTGTTTTGGATAATTTTATATATTTCTTTAAGTAGTGATATATTGAGTAAGTTTTAACCTATAATATCTTTAGTTTTTTTGAACTAGGGTTGTGTATGGCTGTAAAAGTCTCTTGGACTGCTAATGAGGCGAATAAAGTGCTTTTGAATCACAACTACAGGATGGATTACTGAGTTACTTGTGGTTCTGTAGATATGAAGAGAGTATATATAGTAAATGGGAGTGTATCAATGCATAGTCCAACTTTTTAAGAATGGAAATGGGTACAATATTTTTTTAACTTTATTAGCACATACATGTATCTAGCTCACTTTCATTGTTACTCAGCGTCGCGGAGTCCACTGTTCGAATCCCGCTGATGGAGAGTAAAATCTCCTGTGACTCATTCATTTAACTAAGATGTTAACATGATCTTTAAATGTCTGTTTTTTGTAGATTATTATTCCAAGTATTTTAGCATTCGAAGCCCTTGCAGTTGCACTTCATTTATTTTGATACTGAAATTGTTAATTAATTTGTTGCTAATAATAATATAAGATGTTTTATTTAAATTCAGGAACAGCTTGTTAGCCTATCCATTTCATTATTTTTGTTAATGTGCCTCAGCTTTACGAGAAAGAGAGAGCGTCGGCATTTTTGTTACTTATGAAGTTGGAAGTATCATCAGCAAATGAGACTTAAAAAGGCGTCATGCGAGTTGAACAGGTCAGTAGTATATAGAGTAAATAAAAACGGCTCGAGAATTGATCCCTGGGGTACGCCAGTTGATGTTTGAAGTGTAATTGAATGTGTTTCCCTTAATTTTACGTATTGAGATCACTCCTTTAAGTAGCTTTTAAAACATTGTAAGATTGTCCCCTCAATGCCCATTTTGTATATTTTACTTAAAAGTATGTCATGATCAATCATGTTGAAAGCTTTTTGCGAAATCGAATAATAATAGCTGGAGGAGCCTTTATTTTCTATATTTTTTGGCAAAGTTTTTCGGTTAAACAAATAAGTACATCAGAAGTTGAGCGACCTTTTCTAAATCTAAACTGTGAGTCGCTGAGAATATTTCTTGATCTAAAGTATTCGGTTAGGTGATTGAAAATAGTTTTTTCATATTGTTTTACTAATCGCATTTGTGGTAGCTATGGATCTATAATTTTTTGCTAGGGAATGGTTTCCTTTTTTAGGTATTGAGAGCACAGTTTCTGTCTTCAAAACATTTGGAAAAATTCCTGTCAAAAATGATTCGTTGAACAAATGCCTTAAAGGGGTGGCTATTATGTCAGTAGTGAGTTTGAGGATGTGGTTGGGGATAAAATGTACATCACATTTTTTGTTCTTTAAGCCAGTTATTACCTTCTTTACATCCTTGCCTGTGATATGAACAAATCAAAAATGTCTCGTAGACTCTTTGAAAAGTGCCTTAAATTGATGACTATTATGTCAGTAGTGAGTTTGGGATGTGGTCGAGGATAGAAGGTACATAACATTTTTTGTTCTTTAATCCAGTTATTACCTTCTTTACATCTTTGTCTGTGATATGAACAAATCAAATATGTGTCTCGTAGACTCTTAGGAAAGTTTTAAAATGATATTTCAAAAGGGGCTTTATCTCACGAGATTTACTTACCGACGTTTAGAAAGAGCTCGTTTAGTCCGTCAGCAATCTTCTTATGGTTGTTTGTTAATAGACTATTTATATTTCGTTCGCTTATAGATTGTGTGACTATTTTCATTTTGTTGATTAATTTGTTGACAAGACTCCAAGTCGCTTTCGAGTCTTTATTGCAATCCTGAAATTTGTTCGAGTAGTATTTCCTCTTTGCTTTCTTAATCAAATATGTCTCGTTTATCATATGTGCTATACACTTGGAATGGTATAATTTTGTTTTTATACTTTCTGTATAGTTTGTATTTTTGTTGACAGAGTTTAGTAGAGCTGGTGTTAGCCATGGGTTTTGAATCTCTTTACTTTCACGATTTTCGTTTTTATGGGAATGATTCGTCATAGCATTTATTTAAAGTTCTGATTCAAACTGTTTAGAAATACGTGACTTGCCTTGCTGTAATGGTGATATGAAAGTCAATTTTAATTCATTTTTGGTTGGAACTTTAGTGTTTGATGCATCACCTAGTCTGTCTCTGTATTCTTATATTGTGAAACTTATTTGAGTTTTGTTTTGGCAATTTTGCAAGATATGTAGGTTTTAACTTCCCAATAATAATAATACTATAATAATTGAAATAATAATAATAATAATAATAATAATAATAATAATAATAATAATAATAATAATAATAATAATAATAATAATAATAATAATAATAATAATAATAATAATAGATGTATAAATATTATTTAAGATTAAATAATAATAATAAAAATATAATTAATAATAATATAATAATAAAATAATAATAATCCATAATAAAAATCAATTAATTAATAATAAAAATCAATAATATAATTAATTAATAATCAATAATAATAATTAATAATAATAATAATAATATCAGTTTAATTGTAAAGAAGTAGGATGTCATTCCTCTTATGTGTGATACGCAACTAACACTTTAAGGATCCGAATTATGCAACGCATGAAAAAGTCAGTAAAATATGGGAGAATTACACGACGGAACATAAATCAGGGTCCTACAGTTGAAACAACTAGATGTTTTAAAACCTTCTTTTAAGTTGGCAATTCAATTATCTTTTTATAACATAATCTCTTTTTAGTAAATAACATAAACCAGATATCATTGTGAAATTTAAAGAAATGAAAGAATGCTTGAATGTTTTTTGAAAATTAGTTATTTGCAGGTACACCTGCTATCCATGGTAATAGTTGTATTTGCAAATTAATGTAAGATAATTTTTTGATTTTTCAGTGAAATTATTTTTTAAACTTTACAATTAATATAAAATATATGTAGATTTTTTTTATATTTTGAAATTTATTTAGTACAAGAACTGCATTATAATTAGTTTGTTAACCGTGATCATGCCTAAAGTATACAGGCGAAATATTGTACAATATTACTTTTACTTCTTTTTATTCTAGAATAGTTCTTAATAAATTTTCTCCGAAAAAGAATTATTTTAGCAATAGGAAAATATAATAATAATAATATAATAATAATAATAATAATAATAATAATAATTAATAATAATAAATAATTAATAATAATAATTAATAATAATAACCATTGTAATAATAATAATAATATAATATCATAAAATAATAATGAAAAAATAATATAATAATATTAATAATAATAATCTATAATAATAATAATGTAAAGATTACTAATAGTAATAATAATAAAATAAATATAAATAATCTAATATAATAATTATAAAATAATAATATAATAGATAAATAAAATAATAATAATAATAATAATAATAATAATAATAATAATAATATAATAATAATAATAATAAAACATGATAATAATTAATAATAATACAATAATAATAAATGATCAATAAAATACTTGAAAGTTTTATTGGAATGTATCTATTTTATAGTAGGAATATTCATTACTTAGTGTTAATATTTTCCAGAAAATAATTTTATCCTGGCTTTGTTGTAAGTCTCAGGTCCATAGAAACTATCTAGATACAAGAGGGAGGCAACATAAGACAGAAACTACAATGTTTACAGGAGGGAAAGCTAATTATTAATAACTTAGGTAGAGTTAATTATGTGAAAATTAATTTCAGAGTGGAAACTAATTTTGCTAGCCATTCGGGGAACTTAATACTAATCAAAAACTACAAAGACATTTATTAAAAAATATATCCTGTTGCAATTTAATATGAAAATCAATTTACGCGGATCATTTACGAGGAAAGTGTAGAAAATTTTTCGACCACGTGACATTGTATCAGCTTGAAATTAATACTTAATACTTGTTGGATAGATATATAGCTTTATATATATAGTATTTATATAAATATATATATATTAATATATACTAATATAGTATATATATTATATATATTAAGTAATATTTAATAATTAATATATATATATCATATTATATATATTATATATATATAACTATATATATATATATGATACCTATATATGACATATATTAACTCGTATATAATATATATAATAATATTTAGTATTATATATTAAATATATATAATATATATATATATATATTATTATTAGTATACGATATATATATATATATATTAATATGATATGATTATATATAGTATTATATATTATATATATATAGTATTACAGTAGGTGGGCATTATAGCGCAAATGAAAGCGAAAAAGCGCAAAAGCGCAATTTGCGCTTTAAGGTAAAAACATGTGCGCTTTTGCGTTGCGCCGAAATTTCTAAAATGTAGCGCTTTGCATTGAGCGCTTTGAAAACCCCTGTTTTTTTTAAGAGCGCAAAAGCCCAAATGCGCTCTATATATATAATTTGCGTTTGCGCTCTATCAAAATAATTTGCGTTTGCGCTCTATCAGACTATGCACACCAGCAACGACACCATTCACACACATATATTATATATATATATATATATATATATAATATATATCTATATTTAATATATATATATATATTATATATATATATATATATAGATAATAATAATAATAGACATAGTAGGAAGGATGAATGCACCACATAATAAAATCATATATAACAAAATAATAATAATATAATTAATAATTAATGATTATTATTATTATATTATTATTATTATTATTATTATTATTTTTATTATTATTATTATTAGTTCTTATATGTATTATTTTATTCATTATTTATTATTATTATATTAATTATTATTATTATTATATTATATTATATTATATTATTATTATTATTTTATTATTATTATTATATTTATTATATTATTATTATTACAAGGCCCAATATTATATAAGTTTTATTTTTTGCACAGGATTAGATATTAAAAACATATTGGTTTAAGAAAATACAAAACATATTGCAGAATCTTTTGTGGAAAATAGAATTGCAAAACTTAGCCTTGCAGGATGTCATGTCCTATTCATATTGATGCCTGCCTGTTACTGTCCGCAGGAAAAAATTAGCGGTTCAGATGATTGACCTCTATGCCCATCTGATCAAGTTCTTTTGGGTCTGTAGATGAGCGAAGGAGTATTTGAGGTCATAAGTGTCTTGTACAAGGAATAGATTGAATGCTGATCAATGTAAAAAAAAAAAACTCAGCTTTGACATTAAAGTCACACTAGCTTGAAATTTGATGATATAACGGATATTAATTCTTGGTGCACTACTCGTCAACTTAATTCATTTTTAATTTAAAATTTAGTTGATGATTTAACATATTTTAATTTAAATTATAAATAAGGAAGTTAGTTTGTAACTTTTTTTAGAACATCCTTCTTTGGCATATTGCACAAGGAGCTTGTACTGCAATTGATGAGGGTCAAAAGCTGGGCCGGTACTGCTCACGAGCAGTGAGATATGCCAGTGCAAAAGCGTGGATCCATCGTTCTCTAGTTATGCGAATAATATTTAATACAGAAGAGAGCTCATTGAGTCTTGCTTATAGTAAGTTGTTTATTTTTGAAGTACAGTTAGACTATAAGTGGTGTCACAACTAAAATGTTAAAAACTAACAGAATACAGTACATACAAAAATTTTTTCGAATTGAAATCCAATTTTCATTTGTCATTAATATCATTTCAAATCAAATATCGATCTTTAAGATTCTGTACATGAATTGGGTCTATTACATTGTGGATCTGATTCTTGGCGATATGCCTGTCTCTATGTCTAACTCTTGATATACACCTTCCCCTGCAGAAGAAAAGGTGATAAAGGGACACTTGATTTGTCATGATCCATTTATACGGGAAGTGCTGAATTTAATCCACACATATCAGTAAGGGTCAGTTATGTGGCATCAACGCAGACAGTGGCTGGGAACACACAAGCAGGAGTTATTCTGGGGAATGACGGTTCAGCTGGATGCTAGTTTAAAATACATTGAAGAGAGGAAGGCTGCATTGCCTGTTAGAGAGTTGCTGTTTTCTCAGACTAAGCCAACAGCCTAACCAACAATATTAAGGATATTCATCAACAAATTAGCATTGAGCATAAGGTCAGTTAAAAAATCAATATTGAAATGAATAACGTAATGCTTGAAAAATTATTTATCCAAATTAGAAAAGATGGTTTCAAACAGCTCAGATTAAAATCAATTCCTCTCGTTCATTCATTGTACTGCATTCAGCATACAGTATATCTGCAGACGGTGAGACTTTCCTGTTGCACACTTCCGGGAAAGAGCTGTCTATCTTAAGGGATCAGAACGGCGTGCCAGAGAGAGAGAATGAATGTGACGATATTGGCAGAGACTAGTTGTGAATGTTCGTGTTTAAGTAATAATATCTATATGCTGCGCTGTAGTCACAGCATGGTTTTAAGTTTAAGCATGAGTAATAAATTATTACTTTTCTCCGAGCATTGTTAATACTGCTTATGAAGAATCATTTATCCATATTGAGTTTGTCTCATGCCCTTATTGAGTGCTAAAAAACTTGCTCAGTTGCATTTCGCCTATACAGACTAGTAAACATAATTGTGCTACTCAAGGGATTTTAATAAGTGTTTTCCGCTGGTCCTCTCTGGTGTCACGACAGGATGCCATTGTACATTAAGGGCCCCAGTCTTTACCAAAGCCATCAGAATACAGGCCTTGCCATGGGCCATACTTCGTCCTTACAATGTTATTTCTACAGTCAGTGCACGTCCCATTCCAGAAACTCGCTATGTTGTTACGACAGTACCGTGTTACGTGGAGTTGTTTTGGCCTGCAGACTGAATTAAGCATTATTAGAGTCTGGAATAGAGTTAAACACAAGGTTTACTTGCGTGATACTATCTAGAAATACCTGCCCTAAGAACTTGAGACGCTCACTATGACCCAATAATCACATCATTTGATTGAGCAATCCTTGTTATTTTCAGTATATTATATAAAAGTGATAAACGTAGGATATGCGTGAGTACGATCGAATATATGCGTTCTACAATTTTTGCTGTTTGAGCCTTTGTAGTAATGAGGTGGAGGTGCAGGTATCAAAACAAAGGAATGGTCGTCAACGCGGAGTACGCTTGACTTGGCCTAAATTCTGGCATAATGCAATATCCCAGAAGCGCTACATACGCCCTGCAGAATTCAACGATGAGAGTATTGGAAAAGTGTTAAATACATAGTAGATACCAATACTGTTAAGTCAACAATTACTATCTAGCAGAGAGAAAACAATCTAATGGAAATGTATAGAAAATGCTTTTGAATCAGAGTCAAGTATCATATATTTGGAATGAAATTATTTGAATCTTGCTTTTGGTAAATCATGCCCTGCATCCTTACATCATAATACTGAGGTGAAGATAGTTAGGTTATGGTAACTTGTAGGTAAGTGTTAACGCTATACCTTTGTAAGATCCAGGATATCTCGGAGGTAAATAATCTTTGTAAAGGGTTCTGTTATTTAGTTATTAAGGGCTTCTGTTATCAGAGCTCGTTTAAAGGCTGATGTTAGATAAGATCGTTCGTAAGGACTTCCGTTACAGGCTCGTTAGTCTCCTTTTTATATACTTTGGAATAAGACTTTATTCAGTAATCTGCTTGTTATTATATTATACGTACATATAGACTAGTAGAACGATGGAGTTAACGCTTTTTATTGAGTTGTGACTATATTCCCTAACTTGTTCTGTTAGAAGACAGTATATATACTTTACCGTCACCGTATATTATTATAATTGACCTCCATATTCATTTATTGTCACAAGTCAGTGATACCTTGTTGCTCAAATATAGAGGGTAATTATGTATTTTTCTCAATAAAACGTTACGTAATAAACTATATAATACTTTTATTAACAGTAATATAATAAATGATGTGTGCACAATACTAGTTGGGGTTAGAATTTTTCTAAAATAGAGTAAAAAGTAAGATAACACCGATCTTAAATGGTGTATCAAGATCCTCCGCGGTATTAGCAGTTTGGAGTTTAATCGGGGCGCATGGGGGGTCAAGATTAATTTATAAGACTCAGAAGCTTGGCGTAGAGTCGTTTTTGGTGTCATAGGGTGTTGGGGATATGGCGCGCTCTTATATTTAAAGTTTGCTATAGTGTAAGTGTCTGTGTCCCTCTTTCTCGTTCTACATCCTTCATAGGAGGGAGTAACTCTCTAAAATGTCATATCCCTTGTATCAACTTAATTGTCCGTCTCTAGATATATTTATACTCTTTTTGTACTTTAAGAATACATACTAAGATATATATATATATGAATAATATATATAATATATATATATATATATTATATATAAGTTATATTGAATATAGATGGTGAGCCTAAATAGATTGCCAAGTATCTTATCTTTGGAATTGTATTTATTTATTTCTTTGGAGTAGATACAAGTTGCAGATATAATCATTTCTATAATTGCATAGTACATTTTCATAGCTTTCCCTCCAAAACTTAATACACGTGACAGTACTATTGGCAGACATATTAGATTTTACACTTTATATATAGATAAAAAGTCTGCATTATTTTCTTGTAATTATCGTTGTTATATTTCTACACACAATTATTTAAATCAACGATAACAAGACGGAGACAGTGAGCATCCCAATATGAGTATTCAATATGCGACCTCAAAATCTGAGGAGAAGGCAGGGACAATCATCTAGTATAGGAACTGTTTTGGCATGTAAATCTTCACGTTAACAATTATCTATCTTCACTAGGAACTGTTCCGTGTGATACCAGGGAGTATAGGGTAGAGATTATTGTCTTTATTTTAATGTATAATAATACCTCATTAATAGTCCAATGTAGACTGGCTCAATCTGTGATAGATACGTTTGTTTTTAAGTCAAAGACTGTCTGAGTATTCTAAGTAACTAATCGAAGTGGGCAAGATCCATATGCTGCATCTTACATCAAATTTTTTGAAAATAAATTTTATCATTTCTTACTGAAAAGGAAATTTCGTGACATATTCCCGTCAACACTTAAATATTTAAATTCAAATATTAAGAGTGACGGATGACAAGCTCAAGATAGATTGAATAAGAAATAAATCTTTTCTCATTTTCTTGTATGTTTATTTTTATTTATTTGCATACTTTTTTTTTTAATAATTTAAAATTCTTTTTTTTTAAAATTTCTCGTTGTTTATCATTTTAAAATATTTTTGTTTATTTATCTTTTCATTATTTTTTTTTTTGCGCTCTTAAATTCTTGGTGCTATTTAAAAAAAAATTTGATTTTGCGGACTTGCTGAGCTTTGCGCTTGCGGTAACTATTTTTTTTTGAAAAATTGTGCGGTTTTGCGCTTGCGGTTACATAGTTATATTTTTTTCTACTTTGCAGAAAGGAGTTTAGCTGCTCTTCAAATTTTAAAATATTTAGTGCGCACCACGCTGATTAATATAATTATATATTATATATTATATTATTATCATTCTATTTATTATATAGTAATTATATTATATGTGTATGGGTGTGAGTGATATGATGTGTATGTTTTGACGTGTGTATAGATATTGTGATTGTTATGTTGGCTAACTGTTATTGATATAGCGTACTGCAATGTTAATAATAAAGTCAAGGTTGGTATTTATGGCCTTATTAAGTTGTTCGCTAGATAATTAGCTAAATCAGAGCGTCATACCTTTATTAGAAGATTCGGTCCAAATGAATAAGGCCTAATGTTATTTATACTAATATAATAAGTCAGAATATTTGCGTTTGATCAGATCATTTTAGTGAGATCATTATTGTAATTTTTAAGTTATTGTAATAAGCTGCACAGTTTATGAAGTATATAATAATAAAGTCTTCAATTACTGATCTCTTTCTCAGATAGATTAGCGAATATAAAAATACATGATCATCAATGATCGCTTCTTTGTCGTCTCCAAAGAAAAAGTTATTTACGTAAGAATTTCTACACAAATTTTGACAATAGTAGTGTCAGTTGTTATTGCTACAATTTCAAAATAATTCTACGCAATATATTACTATCATTTACTTGTTTACATAAATTTTTCTAATTTTTATTTCTTTAACATACATCTTTTACGAATTTTTTAACTTTTTTTCATTCATTTTAATCCATCACGAACTATACTTTTTCAATTATCACTTTTCTCAACTTTCCATATTTACTTTATTCACAATCTATTGGTTTCCTATTAAATTTTCTGGATATGAGGTTTTCATATTCTCAGACTTTAAAATTTATTAATTATTTAATTTCTAAGTTTTATCTTTAGTAGTCTACCTTTCCCTACTCTGTAATAACTTTTTACGAATATATATTTTTATTAATGCAACGTAAATTTCTATTACTACTTAAATCAATAAAATACAAATTAAAATAAATATAACATTTTTATTAATACTCTATTAATATATACACAAACAGGTAAAATATGATAAATAAATTAAAAGTATAAAAATTTATTGCCTAATATTAAGATGTAATATTTCGTTTTTGAGTTCGTGTGTTCTTGGCTATTTTTTATTAGCCGAAACCGCATAACTAAAAAATAAAAGAAAAGAAGAAAAATTGTGGTAAAAATTAATTTCATATTAAAATTATTAAAGTTTCTCCTTTCTATATTATAGAAAACGTTTACTGGAATAAAGAAAATATTTTGTTGCTATAACTTTTATAAAAAATATAAAATGACTGGCAAGTTTTTCATATTTCTTGGTATTTGCACGATTGCCGAGTCATAGTCGAATTCGAGATTCGGGGGTTTTGGAATGAGTCTTTTTCTGAGTAGAAATCTCTCAAAGAAGGAATCAGGAGTCAGAGTCAAATTTTTTGTCTCATAGTGTCGTGATAGTTCGAGTCAGTGTTGGAATTTCTCAAACAAATAGTCGGATGTCGGAATCAGAATTTCTCAAAGGAAGAATTAGAAGTCGGACTCCGAGTTGGAAATCGGAAATATATCCGACTCTAACCAAAAATAATTTCAAAGTTTTTCCCATTCTCACAATAATAATTTAATACTCCACAAACTAAAATCTAAATGATTTTATTAAAGCAATATATGTTGAAAAATGTTTTGTGACCTAACTGTGAAGTGGTTTCACTTGTAGATCCAGATTATTGAGTTATCTGTGCTCTTCCGGCATGTTCAATTTAATATATACTAAGTTAGAATTTCATACGAACACATCTTCACATCTTCTTCCAATGACCATTCTTTCGTTAATCGTTTTACTTCTACCGCACTTAATTATACCCTTTATTACTAATAATATTTCATTTACTCCGTCAAGTCGCTTCCCCTGTTGTCTAACACCTTTGACATTTAAACTTTCTTCGTCATTCTCTCACCATCATTCATGTTCATATCACCTCAGTACACTTTTCGATAAGATGTTTTCTTGCATTATTTATTTACGTTCATGCATTGATTATGTTCTAAATAAGTATGCTAAAAGTTAGCAACGATGCAAAAGGAGTTTTTATCCACTAATAATTCTAGCTGAAAGTTAAAGATCGCAAGAACTTCAGGATATTTTTAAAGATTTCTTATTTGGAAATCTTCGAGAAAGCTTCCAGCCCTTGCCGGTTATCCAGTTTGCCGCAGTATATTATTAAATGCCGTCTGTTTAGGTAGGTATGTTTGGCTACGATTTGACGCATATAATAAGTTATTATATATTATATCATATATATTATATATATATATATATATATTACTTATATTTTTACATATATATATTATATGTATATATATATTATATTATATATTATTATATATATATATAACATATATATTAATATATATTTATATATAGTTATATTATATATATTATATATTTATAGTATTTTATTATTATATTAATATATTATGTATTTTATATATATATATAGTACTGTGTGTTGGTGTTGTGTGTGTGTCTGTTAATGTATCTGTGCGGTGTGTAGCTGTGGTGTGTGTAGGTTGTGTGGTGTGTTTACGAACTCTTAGTACAACAAAATGATAAGTAAGCCTCAATGCTCATCACTAAACCTTATTTAAAGAAATATCATTCTCATTAATACTAACCAGTTGCTCCTGTGATGGAATGTCATCATTTAATGAAATAGGGTGTGAGAGAGGGGAGCTGTCTCTCCCATCATTATTCTTCATCTGTTCACTGCCTATGTGACTATTCACGATATAAATGGTTGCCTCGGGAGAGGGCACTGGCGGATCACCGGCGGAGGTTGATGAATATGAAAGGATTGGGGAAAAGGTTATGGTGAGGAATTTAGAGTTGGTTTTTTGACTAGCAGATGGTTTCGATGTGTAATTAATAATTTAATATTGAATAATATTTTTATTAATGCTAGCAAATTTCTGTTAATTTATTAAGTTTCTCATTCCGTCTGTTTCATACATCTATCTCTCTCTCTTCTTCTCTCTTTTCTCTCTTCTCTGGTCGTGTTTTCTCTCTCTCCTTCTCTCCTTCTCTTTTCTTTTCTTCGTTGCCATGTTTTCTGTTCACTCTCCTGCTTTTCCCTCGTCTTTTCTCCTCTCTGTCCTCCCTGTTTTTTCCGCTCTCTCTGGGTATCTCTTTCTCCGCTTCCTCTCTACATATATAATATATATAGTATTTATTATTATATATATTATATAATATATATATATATATATATATATATATAGTATATCTATTATATATTATATACTAACTATATATATATATATATATTATTATATATATGAACGATAGTCGCTTTTAACATAGTATATAAAGTTTTTATTGCATTTGAATAACTTATGATATACCAACCACGTTAATATTATATGAGTTCCAGCTATCAAATCAAACCTAACATTTATGATATATCTATTGAAATCCACTCTGTTGTGTACTAACTTTCTTTTAATAAAGGACGAAATTATATTTAAAGTTTATTAATAAGAATATGTAAGTCTCTCTTCCAATTTTTAAAGGTGCTAAAAACTCTACGGGTTTTAAGGCCAGCATTTCACTAGTTATAAAAGCAAGAATGGGAAAAGTACTATAAAAATTCGACAGATTTTAATCTATACTGAAAAGAATGCGAAGGATATACGACCACATTCTTCATAAACCAACCTCTATCAGGTTATAAAACATTGAAAGAGAGAATACACTCTTTGGTATATATATACACGAAACATCCAAACATACCAAAGACGCTGACTTCCATGTCGACTTCACTTTTTGTAATGAGCTTTTGCAAATAGCTTAAAATGTGTAGCAAAAGTTACGCGATAAAATGAAATAACCCGGCTTTATTACAAGCCAGATGTAATGTGCAGGGGAGCTAATTTTTTTCTTCTCTCGGAAGATCTTTTTTCGTAGACATTACTCTTGTTGTTTTTATTTGTTGACAATAAGAAACACATTCGCACTTTCCTTGTTATAAAATGTTTGGAAATAAAAGAACATTATTTGAAAGAGAAAAGGAAAAGAAAATTGAAAAAAAAGAACAGGAAATTTAAGTTAAAGAAGATGGGGACCGATTCTCTGTGACAGAGTGTTGGTGTGATATATTTTAATATTATGATGATAAATAATACAACATTAAATATGTTTTCCTTTATTGGAGGGAGTTTGGGAAGTAAAACAAATATTAAAAAAAACTCAATACCATTATGACATTGTAAATGCTGTGGTGATAATACTATTCTTGAAATTAAAAGTGCGCTGAATCTCGAAATTTTATGAAGTGAAATTTTTATCTTTTCTGAGTAGAAACTATATATAGTCTCCCTTCATGGCAGTATCCCATCGCACTTGGTATCTTTTTTCCATTGTTGCGATGTCCTGATGAAATCTCTCGCCATGCTCTTCTCTGACGTCACCTAAGTTTTCGCGGAAGAATTCTAGGTATGAATGCAAGAAATGTACCTTTAGGGACATACAACATCCCAATTCCTTGAAGCGTTCAATTAACTTTGCTACCAGCTATTTTAGTTAGGATCTTTGTAATTTTCTTGAAATCCACGAATTACACTTCGAATTGCACACCAAGCATCTCTTTCAACATTCACCATCGCTCTTTCAAGTTTATCCGATCTCAACATTTCGTTAATTTGGGGTCCAAAAAATATGCCACCCTTGATCTTAGCATCAGATAGCTTGAAAAACATTATACGCATTTCCTTAAATGATTCTCCTCAATGATCTAAAACCTTGACAATCTGTTTTACCAATCCAAGTTTAGTATGAAGCGAAGGTACTAAAACTTTGTTCGGCTCAACTATCGGCTGTCTGAGGACATTTAACTTTCCTTACTGCAATTCAACTCGTGGTGGCCAATGAACTTTCTTATAATGTTCATCATCAGCTCTTCTATACCATAGGCAAAGGAAGCATGAATATTTTGTGTATCCCCCTTGCGAATCAAGCATGAAGGCAATCATCTTGAAATCACCACAAGCATCCCATTGGAAATCAGTATAGCGTGTTTTGTCAAGAACTTCTTTGACATTATCTTTGGTTTCTTTCTTGTGTACAGAGTGTACAAGAGGCAAAGATGGATATCGATTTTCATTGTGCAGCAATACTCCTTTGAGACTTCGTTTTGAGCTGTCTATGAATAGTCGCCATTCTGCAGGATCATGATTCAGTCCATCAGCCATAAACAAACCATTGCCATCCATACAAAAGCACAGTTCGCTACTAATATGACAGTAGTTTTCAAACTCCTCATTTCGTTTAAGGTACGCACATGCCCTGCATTCGTCTCCTAGTAGATTCCATTCCTTTAGCCTTCATTTTAACAGTTGAGCTCCTGAGTTTGTAAGATTTAAATCCCTGATCAAATAATCTAGTTTATTCTGGCTTGGAAAGTGACGCTCCGAAGTCGTTCTTGGTATTAAAGATTCTTCCATTTCTTCGTTACCGCTACCTGTTGATTCTTCAGATAAAATATCCCTTGTCTCTTATGTATGCAAATGGGGAGGAAATTGCATACAGCAACAACATTAAAGAGTTGATTGACTTTGGTATGGCTTGTATTTTTAGGAACGTCAATACGTTTTAGCAACTTTAACATTCAAGTAAATTGATAGCAATACGGTTAGACTGTATGAGAAGAAATATACTTACATATTCTAGCGGTTGAAGCACTATTAAGCTTTCATCGTATATGATAGGCACTGCAAATGATGGTATGTCTAGGTACCCTAGAACTCGTCTTATATTCCCTTTTATGTACTTTGTAACATCAATCATACAAAAGAAGTAGTCATCATGATGGTTCTTCGGCTCTCTCCAGATTCTTGGAATAGCAAAATATTTCGTGTTCATGCCTCCAGAATAGATTGGCAGCTTCTACATGTCACGTGAAGTGTCCATGACTTGTTGCTGGTCACCCATAGGCATTCCAAAATAAAGTCTGTACGCTATGCAGAATTTGGCACCTGCCACGATCTTATAGGATACTTGCTTTTGGCCAATATAGTAACCACACACATAACAAAAAGTATCTGGTAAATTTTTGCCTACTCTAGTAGCTATCATAAAATGTTACCAAAATATTTATTAATTAGCTATCTGTCTGAAAGAAAAATGAAATATGTAACAGTTATAATTAGTGGAAGAAATGAAACATTGCAATATATACTAATAATATAATTACAATATATACTAATCATGAATATCAGTGTATTTCTGTAAAGGTTGAAGATACGGAAAAACTGATTATATATTTGAAATCACCGCAGAAAATTGAATAAGAAAGAGGTAAAAAAAACTGCAATAAACAAAAAAAAGGAAATTTTGTTACATGGGGTAATTGATGAAAAATTGATGTTTGAAGAACATATTCACAACCTAGTTAGCATATCGGTCAGATACATGTATGTGCTAATAAAATTGAAAATATCTTTACTCTTTTATTCTATATTGATAAAAGATATTCTATGCATTGATACACCCCATATTTACAATATTGTCTTCATGGATACGGAACCATCATGTAATTGCAAATCAAAAAGCACTTCATTCGCTTTATTAGAGATACAAGGGACTTTTATAGTCATACATAACCGTTGATTAAAATCTAATAATATTGCAGTTTAATGACTTTCACAATCTATCTAGGATAATTTTCTAGCATATATATATTATTTAACTTTAAAGTAATATAATTGAATAATCTTATGTATTATGAAATAGTTTAATTTATAATATATATTTTTTTGTAACATTATATTAGATATGTGAAATTTAATTTATAAATATTTTATTCTATGTACATCTTATTCTTTCTGATCTTGTAAATTCTTAAAATATACTTAACTTTTGTTTTGTTTGTTTTTAAGCGAAGCAACATTCAACCCTTTTCCCGATTAAGTCATGTTTAATTTACATCTCATGTCATTTGATTTCTTATAATTTACTTAGCACTGATATATTTTGGAAAATGTAGATTTCATTTTTTGTTTGTACCATATTAACCATCCCAAATTCATTATCTATTTCTTTTTCTTGTTTATTTATTTATTTATTTTTTTGCAAAAGGAGTTCATAATAAATATGTTTGAACAACAAATTATAAAGTTATACCAACCAATAACATATTTCATTTCCTGCATTGGTAGCAAATTTTCCCAATGTTTTGGTGTTTTAATTCTCATTTCCTAGTTTTACATTAAATCATCCATATTCAATATGTAGTAATCTTTCTACGTGTTTGTGCAGATAAGCATTCCATAGAAGTTTTTTTAGTTCCTCTACTGTTTGAATTGAAATTGATCATTAATCTTGAATTATTTGAATTTTTTAATAAATAGTAAGTTTTAGTTCTATTGTAATGATGAGATCTTGCAGTTCCCAATATTTTGAATGTATTAGACTAGAGATTATGTGACTAGTCGACTATACGATACTTGTTCCTAAAGATGGCCTAGTTCCATTTTTCCCTATAGATTTTTGTGAGAATGTTTCGATGCAGAATTAACTATTAGGTGTAATTACCATGAATCAGATGAAGGTGTAGCAATACAATCCTGAAGGACAACCTTAAAATAAAACTATGCGTAGTTATTTTCTACAAACTATAGGATATGCGCAATAAGAATTTTTTGAGGATTATAAACCTATTAATTATGTAGTGGAAGTTCTTGGTTCCGGAATAAAAGTTATGGAAATTTTGGAGTGTAATTTTTTTTTCAAGGGTCTTCACATTTTTTTTAAGACATCATTTTTGTGTATTGGTGTAGTATTTCAGATCTAATGAATTATTTTAAGATGGAATATAATCCTTTTGGGTAAATGTTCATTATTGTCTCCTTCAAAAAGAGTTTAATGAGTGTTTATTTTAATTTATTTGTTTATTTAATTAAAGGAAACACCAAAAAAAAGTAGGAGTTTTTTGGTTAGTTATGGTTAGGAAAATTATAGTTAACGAGTGTGTGAAAATTGTCAATATATAACTTCAAAGCATATGCGCTTAGAAATGAATCAGATAGGATAGCTCAGATATTACCAGTGTTTGTTTCTTTGTGTTGTGAGCTTGGTATTGAAGAAATAAAGACTAAAATATAAGATGAAAAATCTGGAAAGAGAAAAAGAAACGTCGGTTGAACCGATTGCCATTTTCCATAATCCGTTGATCTTACCTCCAAAACGACACTTTATTCTTTATTTTTTTGAACATTTCCGTACTTTGTATAGATTACTCTGTCCTCTCTACGGTAACACATCTCTCGTCTTCCATCATATTAGATTGATAAAGCAGTCTTTCAAAGGAGCTCACAAACGTCTAACTCAGATGTTTGATTTACCCTATCAGCAGAACTTCAGATAAATTGCTGTTCAACTATAATTAGGAACTATATCACACATAAATCTTTTTATTCATCAAGTTACCTCCCCCTTCCTCCCTTCACCAGGCTCTTATGGCCTTCCATTCCCTGTCCATTCTAATCTCCTTCCTCTGGGGATGAAGGTACAGGTTAAAAACTGGTCATTTTCATCCTTGACTATGCCGCTTATTTTAGCGGATCCGTACCTTGAGATTAACCACTGAGGAGGCTGTTGTTCACTTGTGTATAATCTCGGGCTTAACGTGGGATACCATTTGGTTCTTGGGGCGGGTCTGATGCTTAGTTCCGGGGTTTCTCCAGAGGCCACATTCATAGCCCACCCTATTTTGGGGGAAGATGAATTGGGCTCTGGACGTGGATTTTTCGCGGTGAACATTACACTCTACCCCTATGGTGTAATTCCTTTCTCCCTCCATTCAGTTATATAGTAGTTTATGTATCATATATTTCATTGTTATCTATACTTTTTAATATAATATAATAGTTTGAAAAAAAAATTGTTTATGAATATAAAACAAATAAAGCACCCTAGTTGATGAAATGTTACATGGTTCGCATCCGGCTCATAATGTGAATCCTCCCACACAGCTGGAAAACCCATCTAAGTCCTTCTCACATGCAACTCTTGTGAATACATTTACATGACATATGCCTTTACATCATCTCGTCTCTCTTTGAACAAACTGTACCATCAACAATGACTCATGTACAAAAAACTCAAATTGCATCACTCTGCTGTACTTCCACTTAATCTTTAGCACTTCTAAGACCCTCCACTCGGCATACCTGTGTTTGCTGCTTACCATTATGTTTCTACCTCAACTCACCAATGTCACAACAGCTTACGTCGCTCCCAGACCCCGAGACTACTACTGGCCTTCAGGGTAAATTTCCCCCCTACCAAATGAAAATTGGTTTCACCCTGTACACTACCGCACCTCAGACGGTGTTTCAAATTTCAAAAGTTTGAACACCCCCCAAAAATACTGCCGGTCCTCCAAGACATTGCGGCAGTACACAACACCTCTTGTGTCAACCCCTTTTGCTGCCCCAACTGCAAAGGGCCTCACCTTGCCACCTCTGTTCATTTTATTTCTTTTGCTCTGTAAAAATTCTTGAACTTTGTACTATGCAAAAGCTAGATCGACGAGAAAGGACTCGCCGCCCTAGAGAGAAACTTTCACACCATCTTTCTGCAGCAACAATTCCACTCATGGCTTGAGGACCCTCTTTCATGAATTGCCTCCGCAACCACACGCACCAACATATGTGGTCTCTCCAATCTAATTCCTTATAATTGGACTCTCGGCGGGAGCTTCAGAGTAGGTTTGCCACTCTCTAAAGTCAACAGCACTCTTAATTCTCTGGACATAATCCACACCATCACCTGTCGCAGCTCCTATGTATCTACGTCACCTTCTTATGGCATGAGCACTGTAGAGGTCCATGCACTTCCCAGTGGACTGCACACTACGTCATCATCCTCGATGACAGTTCCCCGAAGGCGATTCCTCTCTTTTACCCTTTGAACCATTCCACCTACAAGCGGTCGGTGCCGGTTTCCCCTGTGACACCTTCGGTACTGTCAAAAGGGAGTTCAAAACACGCTCCTCTTGAGAAAGACCCCTATCCCCCTCAGAAAATATATTCCTATCAATATCGGACTACCGACTTTCTAAAAACCTTGCCTTTTGAACATCTCGCTTCCTCGCTCATTATTTCATCCAAACAAGCAGCAAACGTTCTTGACGAGTTGAGAGAACCACTATTGTACTTTCCGCCGGTTCCGGTGTTGTTTCTCTTCCCCTTAAAATGGCACCCATACAACCATATTCGAGTGGCTCTGACTCTTTATCTGATACTTCTAAGAATATCTCGATTAGCTCGATCAATTCTGACCCCTCCCTACTGAACGTCTGTGCCCTGCCTCGTCCGGGGGGAATGGAGGGGCGATCGAAGGTCATCCTTACAGTGAATTCCCTTCCTGAGCAGTGGCCACTCTTACAACCCACGAAAGAGATCATTCCAGCTCTGATCAGGTCGAAAAGGTGGGTGTACATCAAGTTGCCGTTCCTATGATTTCCCTTGGCAATTATGTCTTCAAAGAACTCTTCGAGCCAGGACAAGATATGGGCTTCCATCGGCCACACTTGTTGACACCCACATTGCCGTTCCCGATCGTAATTTATCTTCTCCTTCTGCGGACCACACTTTTTACCTATATCGATATCGAACTCTCCGCTGATTCCAATGGGGAAAAATAAATCCATCTTCTCAGATAGTAAAGCTTCTACCCAACCCATGGCATTCATGAGACACTCCATTCACTTAATAGATGCAAACAATGGATTCACAAAACATGTTTCCCAAATCCACCACGTTTATCCACTTTCAAAACACAATTAGATCTGCCAAGTCTGCACTCCAACCACAACCCCCCTCCCCCACAACACACCCATCACACAAACAAACCCACAATATAAATGTATTATAATTCAACACAAACGGACTACTCAACAAAATCAAAGAAATAGAATTTTCTAAAACAACACACCATACACATAGCCATGATACAAGAAGCCTACCTACCCGATAAATATCCAGAACCAAAATTCTATTTCTTTGATGCCATCTTCACTCCACAAATCTCCCCAAAAATCATACTCTACTAACCCTTATACACAACTCACTATCATATACAAACACCACCTTACAAACTACAACGGTATTAAACGACAACACCACAAAAAAAACACAGTCCTTTATAATAATGATAAATAAAAAAACACACAGTCTAATAAATATCTACATTCCCCACCACACCTCACCACAATGCCCCAGAAATTACGAAAAAAACTCTCCGAAATCTCCCACCTCCCAAACCTCATAATATGAGGCTGCTTAAACGCTCACCACCCTACATGGTACAATGCCCAAGAAGAAAACCAAAGAGGAACCCACATCATAGCCTGCCTTGAAAACCTTAACATCTTAAACACACAAACAGCCACACTAAAAACCCACCTCAAACCAACATAACACTATGTTCACCAAATTTACAAGCAAAACTCTACTGGTCAACACAAACCGATCTAAACTCCGACCACCTATCCATCATCATGAAATATCAAAAAGTCAGCAAACCAAACTACCCACTCAGAAAAACATACACAAGCTACAAAAAAAGCAGACTGGACACAATTCACCAACCATATAGAAAACAATATACATCCCCTAAATATCACTAACACATTAACACTCAACAAAGCCATCTCCCACACTATTCAACCTATTTACGGTCGACCTACCACAATCACAAACAGACCACACAGTCATAACAACCTACGCAGATGACTTCACCATAGCCATTACACGCCAGACATAACACGGCACAAACTGCACAACCAATCATCAACCTAACCTTCAATCATGAGCTACACAGAAAACAGAATGCCGCCCTCGCCAAACAAATCTTCAATATGCATTAATCACCACCGACCACCATCTTGGCGCCACACCCCCCCAAGTCTACCTAAACAGCACTGTTATACCCTTTAGCAAAACTCCCAAAATCCTCGGAGTAGCACTTGACACGTATCTCACCTTCACAAAACACACAGGCAACATAATTTCATCTGCAAACAAGAAACTGAAAATATTAAGAACCCACGCTGCACAGACTTCACAAACAATAAACCAACATCCACCACCATATACAAAACCAATAACAGTCACCGGACTACTAAACTATAGCTCTCCACACTTGACACCCACTACTGACAAAATAACATAAAGAATCTCCAAACGACCACAAAACAAACTGAAGACATCATAACAGAGCACATCAATAACACCTACACTAAGAAACCAAAAAAATATCATCAAAGAACAACAATGAAGCACACATCTATTCAAACCAAACACCCCCAAAACCCATGCCACAATGCATTTCTAACCAACCCACAGCTCAACAATCTCTTCACCAGCTTTAAACAAACATTTAAACCATATCCACCTCCCCACAACACAAAACACCTAAACAAATCCAAACACTAACAGAAACACTTAAGACGCAGACCACCATAACACATTTTTAAACAAAATACCCACCAGAAAATCGCATCAGAATTCAAACTCACTACCAAGAACAGTCAGTCATCTTTGGAACGTAAAGCACACCTAAATACAACTATAAATACATTCAACCTAACCAAAACACCAAAGCACTGCAAAACTGTAACTATCCGAGCAACATCCAACTTCTTCTTCCTGTAAAATCTGAACACAGAAAACGACATAGCATCCCTAGCTCTGAGAGACCGGTGGATCACGTACACGAACCGGTTGGCTCTCCCTGATGGAGTCGCGAGAAGTAAAAAATATATAATATATATATATATATAATATTTATATATATATATATATATATATTAAATAATATATAATATAAATAAATTTATGGTAATAAGGAAAGTGTATTCGATTCTGCATTATTATCATCTATTTCCCTTCTTCTCTCATTCCACAATTCCTCCATTGTTTTATAAATTAGAATGCATAAAACACTTTTTTTTTCCACATCTAAATAATAAATGGGAACAAAAAATAGTTCTACCTATTGTGCAGCATTACTAGTTTATAAATAACTCTCTTTAACAAATCTGAAAAAATAATGAAATTGTTTTTAGTTATGAAAATCAGGTTTCACAACGTAAATTAGTAAACAATAATAGTTGACTACTAGTAATTGATCTCCCTCTCACTTCAATAGTTCTGTTGTTCTGTTTCATTAAACTTTTCATTTTTTACTACTCCATTTTTACAATTCATTCATTTTTTATGATTTTATTTCTTTTTATATTTAATATAAAGTAGAATGTATATAAATATAAATAATATATATAAAGTTGTTTAAAAAAAATACAATTATAATAAACAAATATACTTACTACATATATATAAATTTTATCTTGCCATTTATATCTTGCTTTAGATTTACTTCTCAGACAGAAAATCCAATGACCTTTACTCCCATAGCAAATTAGTAACAAATCTGCTCAAATTATAATATATCTTTGGTCTTTCATAAAAAGTCGTCGTTGTTGTTGTTGTTGTTGTTGTTGTTGTTGTTGTTGTTGTTGTTGTTGTTGTTGTTGTTGTTGTTGTTGTTGTTGTTGTTGTTGTTGTTGTTAGTTGTTGTGTTGTTGTTGTTGTTATGTTCATAGTTTCATAGGGACTTAACTTATTAAAGTAATATCTGGTTAATGACTTCTGTTTAATCAATTAATTTATGAATTCAAAGCAATCAATGGCCAGCGCTTCTAAACAGTTATCAGTTAGCATTGAACAAAAATTGTTCCATTATTTGAATATAGTTTGAATATATGAAAAAGTAGTTCGTGCTTTCTGCAACTCGTGTTCGTTTCTTATTTCATTAAATTTTTATTTTATCGCTGAGGAAATTATACAAATCAATACAAATTCTATTTAGTTAAATCGCAGCTCTCTGTTCAATCTCTTTCCTACAAAATACTTCTTCAATACCATTTGTTTCTTCTCTTCTGTCAAGTCTATTCTTTAGGACTCTGAAACACTATTAAGACCTACATTTCTGTAAAGAAAGATTATAATCGGGATTAATTCTAGCAACTCTTTTTCTCGTGTCATCACTTGGTTTTCAAAATTTACAAAGTTATTTATTTTACTTTTAATTTAATTAATGAGTTTAGTAAAAAATAAAATGCACTCTTTGCTATTGCCAACATATTCGAAATGATTTTTGGTTTTGTACCATATTCATGTGCGCTTCTCCCCTCTTGTTTAAACACTTTTAAAGTTCCCTACATGAGGATTTTTCTTTTCATAAATGTAACAGCACAATAAAGTTTTAATAAATAGTTTGATGAAAAATTATCTGCTATAACATTATTCATTTCAACTACTTTAATCTTTTTCTTTTTGTTTTGTTTAACTTTGGAAATTTGCCTTCTCCCTCTCTCTCTGTTCGGCAGTCGTGTTTTCTTTTTACTTCCCGAACCACTTGAATGACTTGGATTGGTAACTTATTTCTAACCTTACATGACTTTTTTTTTATTCAACCAGAAGTAAAAAAGGATTGGAGAAACGTCCAAACATTTCATTGATATTTTTTTTTTTACATTGGAATCAATTTTTTTTACTAAGTCTTCCAGATACTGTATTTTTTTTTGGTGTGAGGGAAAGGAGGGGATGGAACACCTTAAAAGCTTATTCTCCAAAATTTTCCCGCACTCTTTTATCTATCACTCTTTTTTTTCCTCATTCAGTGTTTCATTGTGTCTCTCAATCCACAACTACTTTTCGTTGTCTTCATGGACTTTTTGTTCATAATATGCTTCAATGTAGAAAGAACCTCTTCGTATAAATATACCATATAATAACGACTTCGGTGTATTTCCTTAATTTAATTAACTCTAAGAAATGATTAATGGAGGATTCAATACCAATCGTAAATCTTGGTTATTTATGCTTAGATGAGAAATTGTGTATACTGAAGTTCTTTACAAATACTGCCCTGATTTTGTTCAGGGATGTGCGCATAACCCTCCAGGAATTGTCCTCAACTTTAAAAATGTCTTAATCAAGTCCTGTCGCGTTAATTAATGTTTTCCCAATGGGTTTATTTAGATTTATTCTTGAGGTTAATTGTTTTTACCATTTATGAAACAAACCGTAACTTCAAATTAGGGCAAATTAAATCAAAATTTGTTGAATGACTTTAAAAAGCCAGAAATGCACCAAGCCTTGAATATTTAAGGTCAATTTAAATATTATTCAGAGCAACCTTACCTTATTTACGAATACCCATTTGATAACGAAACATGTATAGTATTTGAGTAAAACTAGAGCATAATTTTTAATTTAAACCAAATATTATATGATAAAAAATTGTGACATTGAATTTTAAATATATAGATATGATATATATATAATATAATAATATTATATAGTATAGTAATATAAGCCAAAGGGCTTATATAATATAATACATATACTTAACACATGGTCTTTGGTAAATCACATATATATATTTGGTACTGGGGATATATGCTCAACATAATTATATATATATGAGCTCCATGTCCGATATATCTGTCTCCACGTTAAGCTCAAGCCTTTTTTTTTAAAATTACTACATAAATCAAATAAAGCGTTGAAAGCTCTCTGTGTCACATGCGCGTTTTTTTATTTTTAACAATGAAGAGTGAAATAAATTATAAATATAAAAATAAATTACATTATTTATACGTTAAGTAAAGATTATGGGATGCTGTGTCTACAATAGTGAATCTACTTTGATTTAATTTCAAGTTGGCAATACTATTTATGCTTTTTCCGCTCACATAATTTCCAATTACATATTTTTAGCAAGATTTTTATCATTGAATTGTGGGGTGTATTTTGCAAGTCAGTTTTTAAAATTAACAGAAAATGAACTGTAACATATAATTATTATTATTATTATTATTATTATTATTATTATTATTATTATTATTATTATTATTATTATTATTATTATTATTATTATTATTATTATTATTATTATTATTATTATTATTATTATTATTATTATTATTATTATTATTACTATTATTATTATTATTATCGAACGTACGGAATAGGATAGGTACCTATACGTGTAGATTACATTATGTTACATTATGCTGTTTTGGTTAGGTCAGGTCAGGTCCGGTCAGGTAAGGTTAGGTTAGGTTAGGTTAGGTTAGGTTAGGTTAGGTTAGGTTAGGTTATGGGTCAGCATCCCGAAAGCATCATGCATGTAACCTTTACGAGAAGAACAATAATTTCTTCCACATTTTTTACATTTAAAATAAAAAACACTTTTTTTCATATATTTCAGAGTTTTTTTTTAACATTTCCTACACTTTCTGTTATTTAATATTAAATTTCAATTTGGTAAAAAACCTAATAGCTCGTTATCATTAAAAAAAATTCATAAATACTGCCTAATAACATTTTTTTTTTCTTTACAATTCACAAGACAAACTCAAACTGTAGTGTCATAACTACTACTGGACGAACAAATAATGCGTAACGTTAATCAAAGTCAAAAATACTACCCTGCCAAACGTAAGATAAATCACATATTTTATTTCATTAATTATTATTTTTTATAAAATTTTTAATACTTGTAAAGACGATTTTTATATTTAATACATATTTATCTAACTTTTCATTTAAATAAACCTTTTTTAAAAGTACTCATCTTTTTCCGTTTTATGCAACTTCACCTATATATATATATATATATATATATATATATATATAATATAATAATATATATACTATATATATATACTATAATATATATATAATATTATATTATATATATATAATATATATATATATATATTATAGTATATATATATGTACATACATATTTATAGATGACAACTCTCACATCCTCCTTGCTTAATGTCTTGAACGTAAGCATGAGTGAACCAACGGAAAGCTTAATTAATGTTAGATAAAATAAAAAAATAAATAAAATAAAAAAAATAAACGAAAAAGAAGTTTTGAAGTTTTTTTTTTTTATCTAAGAGAAAAGATGAAAATTAATAAACACGAAATCTGTCCGGTTGAATATTAGGAACATTAAAATTTTAGATTAGTTTTACTATTGAAATCTTTTAATGTGAATTCTCAATAAATGTTTATATATTATGATGACAAACATTAATTAAAATATCTGAAATTATAAGATTATGATTTATTCATTGATCAAAATGTTATATAAGGAAATTCAAAGTTTATATTTTACTGTCATTTCCCGAACATGAGTTACTTTTAGAAATGAAAGCTTGCACATTTTACAGTCGAAACAGTCATATGCACAGTAAGAACCCCAATCGTGTAAGCATCATCAAGTGACGATAGTTTAGATACACCTAGAGAAGTTAAGAAAATATAGCTGCGTCAGGTCAAACAGTATGCAGAGAGAGAGAGAGAGAGAGAGAGAGAGAGAGAGAGAGAAGAGAGAGAAGAGAGAAGAGGGAAGAGAGAGAGAGAGAGAGAGAGAGAGAGAGAGAGAGAGATGTCATAATTAATAAGGTAGGTGAGCCAAGATTGCATTTCATGCCAAATTATGTCAGGTTACGTTAGGCCATGGTAGGTTGGAATGTTAAGCAAGGGTGGGTTTGGTTACGTTATGCAAGACAATATATTATGGAAGATAGATAGAACGGCAGATAATTAGAGGGTTGCCGTATAATTAATAAGCTCTTTGTGCTATAATGATCATCTAAGAAATTATAAATTAATAGTCACCGAATAATTAATACGCTCTTTATGTGCTAAGTTTCATATTTTATGCACCATTTCGTGTGCTATAGCAATCTTCTATGTAATTAATAGCTGAATTCGTCATTAATTTCATTTTAAGAGTGAAATCCCATTTTTGTAGTTCGCTACCCATCTCATGTGGGGACCTTACCACTTCCGATTCCTTTGGAATCAATCATCTTTCGTCATCGTTCCTCCTTCTTCTTCTTTTCTTATGCACTCTGTGCTTTTGTCTTTATTTTTCGTCTGGGACTCTCTCCTA